>JAQSVH010163870.1:6485-24549 GCA_029448705.1 Adansonia digitata | reverse complement strand
TGGACACTGTACTTTTTTCAATTTTATTCTATACCACCTATTTTTTTCAAATCACAAAAATGCCATTGTAGTACTATATAAGACTTAACCATGGGGTTGAAATTTACAACTTTGTTAGCCTTTTGAAAATTAGTATCACAAATATCAATTGAATAACAAAGATTTTTAGACTCCTTTTGGAAGGCTGAAACATTTTCATTCCATTGAAAATGTGGCTTTATAATTGAAATTCGAAATTGAAATGTATCAATGACAAATATTCATCACAACTTTGGATTAAGTTGTTAATTCATATAATCCAATGCCTACACAAATAAATATCTTAAAAATATAAAGCATAAATAATTTTAAAATTATTAAAAGATAAAAGTTTCTTTTACTAATTTGATTACTAAAAAATTTTACTGGGGGAGAACATAATGCTAGGAAGAAAGCTACACAAACTACAATCAATGTCAAAGAGAGCTTTAAAGAAACGTATACATGCATAAAGTGAATAGGTAATTAATTAAAAAGAAAAAGTTGTCTTAATAATAAGACGGGTAATTCTTGAGTTAGAGAATAAAACAACATGAAATAGGTGGGAGAGACTGAGATCATGTGAGTCCCACTTGCCACTCCTCTCTTGTTTATTTTAACATTTTTATGGTCTTCTTAACAAGGAAGCCTTCTAGCCCACGCTTTGTCGGGGTGGCTGGGTGCTGACCCCGTGAGCGATGCGATATCTGCCCAGGCTGCTCTCTGTGTGAACTGATGATGATCTTGAAACAATGTGCCTACTTGAATTGAATAATTTTGGTCTTACCGAAACCAACAATGTTATTATATTTTAATGGATAAATAACATGCCACTAGGGAATAGTAGTAATAGTAACATGGCCAAATGATGCATACTAGGTAGTAATAAACAATTATATCAAAATAAATTTTTTATTAACTTTATATCATTTTAAATTCAAATAATATCAATTTAATTTGAAAAAAAAATGAAAAGCAATAGCGGAAGCAGAGAATAATGACGAAGCAGAACTATTTTGTGTTTAATCACTTTACATGTTATAAACTGAAGGGGCCAGGTTTACACGCTTTCTGCACTGGAAATTTAAAGTGGCCTTGCACCACCATTTTCTTCGATGCTATTCACTGGAGTTGTGGTTCCACTTCTTCTGCTAGAATGCCCCGTTATTGTCCTGCCCATGAACCTTCCTGCTTTGCTCAGTCCACTGCCAACAGCTCCAAGGCCACTCCCTACTATCCCGACCCCGGCACCAACACCAGCACCAACACCGGTGCCCACCATACCGACACCAGATCCAACCAGCGACGCTGCTCCATCGAGTGCATCCACTGTGCTTCCGATAACCCCTGCTTCTTTCAACTTCTTTCTTTCTTCCAAGATCCTCTTCTCTTCTTCGAACGCAATCAACTGTTCCTCCTTGCTAAACTGATGGTACAAAAGCTGAAAGTATAAAATAAATACACGGTTATCAGGAAAATTCAATGCTAGATGCAATTATAAGGAGAAACACCCATCTCCAGATTCCAATGGTATCACAGAGGACATCAAATAGTACTTGACATTTCATGCATGTTCTCCTGTCATAACAATGTTTAGGGTTTTATATATTTATATAAAATTTTATATATTAATAATTTATATCATATATATTTTGATATGTCGTATTAATATTATTTTTCATGTTGAGTAATATTTATTAGGTATGCCTTGAAGCGAGGAGGATATAAATAACCTTAATGGTACAACTTCCTCTGTCCTTCTTATCTTTTACTTTAAGTGTATCAAGTGAGGACAGCAGCCTCAGATTAACCTCCTTTGGTGTCTCTGGTTCCAATTCAATCAAACGTAATTTTGCAATTCCTAATCTCTCGTCTTGCCCAATGTCCTCGTCAAAAACCTGTTTGAACCCATAATGAACATTGCGTAAACTAACTGTAATAGTTATAAACGTCATAAGATTAGCAATTAAACTCAAAATTTTCGAAACTTCAACCGTTAAAGCAAGATATACGGGACAAAAGGAGGAATAGAGAGAGTGCTTCAGAACCTCTACAGTTAGTGCCTGTGTCTCTCTATCTTCTGCAATCAACTCAAATGTTTGATTCCAAACAGGATTCAGGTTGTTCTCAATGACTTTTGTTTTAACCTTGAAGATAGGTCGAATGTGGACAACCACATAAGGATCAGATTTTCCAATCATTTCCATGTTCTTTAAATCATTAGCTCTGACTACAGTAACCGTCAGCTTTCCCTCTGGTTTAAGCTCTAATTCACTGCGTAACAAAAGTAGAAGTGATATCCATCCAACATACAAGAAGTTCTTGACATTCAAAAGAAATCATTATTAAAAACTTAATTTTTTTTTTTTTTAATTTTAGTTTACCACCCAAATGGCAACATAGCATAGAACCAAAAGTTTTCAGAATTACCTAGTATCAACCGATGTACCACCAATTGGAACAACGATTCTGTGCGGCCACTGAAGCATGTCTGTGACAATTGAATTCACGGTATCCTACAAAATATGATAGAAGTGGAGCAATCTACAACGTTAATGAGTGTAGCTAAGAACAATAAGTCAATCAAAGCATGCTAACATGTTAAAGATGTAAAAACCAGTACCAAAAAACTTACATCAATCATATCTGAAATTCCAGGAATTGCTGTTATGCTTCCACCAACAGCTTTCAGAGTATAATCAATTCTAGGCTTCGGCTGATTGAATTTAGTAAAGGAATCAGTGACTTCCACAAAAACTATAAAAATTAGATTCATTCTTTTGATTAAAGCCATAAAAAATAGCATTTCGTAGCAAAAGTTGAATGAAAATAAAGAAAAATTTGGGGAGCAAGCAAAAAGGACACCAAAAAGATTGGAAATACAATTCTTTGTAGCATCATCAAGGAAAGGAAAAGTTAAAAGTAGCAAGTGCTAAATGGTGTGACCTGTGGTATGACATTTTCTTGTACGGAAATCATCTATACTAAAAACCATAACTAACCACTTGTCTTTCAGAAATTTATGAAATCTGCTTCAGATACAAGGCAATCTTAAAACAAAGCAAGCCACATGTGACATCTATCGTAAATTAAACAGTTTTCATGCAACATCCTTGAAAGTTTGTTCAACCAAAACATCCATAGAAAACGCTGTAAATCTACAGCAATTCAGAAATTACTCTAATGGTACCTCAGAAAGGAGAGCAACGACTACAGCAGAAATGCAAGGTATCTCTTCAGCAAGTTGGAAGATGACACGAATAATAGTGAAAACTTGAAGATCCTTCAACTGCATCATAGAGCAAAACTATAATAGTTAACAAAAAATCTCATTTCATAAGATTCAAACACTAAAGAAAGTAATATGATATGCTACGGTGTTCAAAATATAATTACATATAAAATCGATGCGCATGACAAGTATGAAAGGTTGCTGATGCACCAACCTGAATTGGGATTGAAGCAACAAGGGCAGCTTCAACACCTAAAACTATATTTGGATCACCACCCCACCTAAAATCAATATCCATCGTGATTTGACCTTTCTTAAGGCTCTGGACACGAATACCTGCATTCCATAATTAATCATGCAGGTAGAAATGCTTAAAAAGAGGAGCTCACAATAGTTTGTAGGGAATTTTAAACAATCAAAGTGAGCAGTAGATGGTCCCAAACAATTAACTATCTGTTACATACATTGAGTCTCATGGCCTAAACATCTTGCAAAATAATCAGTTAAGGTGCCCCTTCATGATAAATGATTGCAACGTAAAACTAGGCATGGACTATCTCCACGTAAAATTTAGATCAAGAACTTTTGAATAAAGGGAAATATGACCTGAATAAGCTAAAAGGCATAGCAAAGAAACTGCAAAAGCTGATTGTGAGAAAGACAATTGGACAATCAGGGCCTCAGGAAGCTAGATTGTCCTTTCAGCAGATCATAGCACTACGAAGACATGCACATAATATGATGCATACAATTAAGCATTTATAAGGACTTCTTAGGACATAAGAACATGAAAAACACCACTAGCTGAAAGAAGCCCATAACAATTGTAATTGTATCTCCTTGCTAAAAGATACATCAGTTAAACCAAGCAAAAGCAACAAAAATCCGTTTAGTCATACCTTCAATCTTCGGAGCCACAGTGCCAAGAGTCAATTTGCTGAACTTCAGTGAAGTAATTCCCGGTGGCCTGTATTCTTCCAAGAGTGGTTCAACAGATTCTTTGATCAGTGCTGATGCTGCCTAAAGATATCACATTAACCTTTTGCTCAATACTTTATATAAAAAAAAATCATTAAACTTATTACAGATTCTTCACTCTCACATTCGCGTAACTTTCCTAAAAAATGACAATTTGGTTCCATTAGAATATATATGTGATATCAGCATGCATGATATTGCAGTCACCCAACCTAACAGTCTAATACAGATTTATCTATTACAAAAACATTTAACAACAAATCACATATAAAACAATTGCAATTATTTTCACTTCATAAAACACCAAAGAGCGGAACAAACTGCCAAAATCTAATTAATTATAGTGGAAAACCTCAGTTACACAAAAGCCATGTTGCTGAGTTTCATTATCTTTTACTAGCATAGTCTCTCTCAGCCTTCTTGAAATAAATAGCTAGCAACTACTATGAATCTTATTGCAAAAATATGTATATAAAAGGAACAAGTAGCTTACCTCTGCAACAGAAGGCCATAATTTGCTCAATTGCTTGTTCAACCATTTCACCTAAAATGGACAACATAATATAAGATGGTAAGCAACTACGCTGCATGAAATCTTAATGCCAAGAAGGAAAACATATATATCCTATATCTAACACATGCAGATGTATCTAGTTTTTGAAGACGCATATTTAACGCACCAACAGTCAATACATAACCGGAAAATAAACCCAACTGTCTCAAACAAATTACTAGAGAATATTGCCCTCCAAGAAAAATGAAGGATAAGGCATATGCTGATTTAATAAAAGAATGGATTTATTATTTCTTTTGAAGTATAAGCTATACAATAGAAACAGATCGTATTCTAAACTTCCTGTGGAGAAGGAATTTTGCAAGTGAATCAAGAGAAATTTGTTTTTTTCAGGAGGAAAACTTCAAATATTATATATACCAACAATCACAACACCTAAAAGAAGGTTAACAGGCGTGCTAAATAATGTGACACCATTAAACCAACCTGTTCATAGACAGGGAAAGATATCCAGTCAGGATAGTTATCACCACAAATTTTCTTCAGATCATCTCTGCTGAGGGCCCCAAGAAGTTTTATATCAGCTGCCTGTAAACGAAGACAAATATAATGATTAATAAGCATCTGAAAATTTGAATGCATCTAAAAGTTTAAAGTTAATGTTCACTGGCCTGGATTGATAAAATCGGAACTGCCTTAGATTCTACATAAATTATCAATATCGCTTAAAGCAGTTGTTTTGCTTCAAAATCCTATAACACAAACTTTAAGTGCACTACATAAAACTCGAAATACGGACAATTAAAATCAAGACAAACAGTTGAAAACATGACCACGGATGGATTCTAATACAAGGGAAATTGAAATGAACTTGCTCAGTTTTCATATGGATGCGACGTGGGAGGGACTCCCACCACGCATCCAAATGAAGCATCAACCAGTTTTCAATAACTTTAGAATTAGAATTCTCTTTAACTCATTTCTTCATCAATCAATGGAAACAGCAAGAATTAACAAGAAGTTTAACGAATTGCGATGAATTAAAGAAAGGAATAAGCAACTGAATGGATGAAAGAAATCTAACTAGATGAAGAAGTTAATAAAAGACTAGGAAAATAAGCAATACCTTTGCGATTCGCTTAGAGCTTCGGTACCTCATCATATGACGCCAGCCAGCCATTAACGAAATCCCGAAGACCATCCCCATTAAAATCCCGGAAATCAGCCCCATTTTCCTGGAATCGAAACAGAAACATCTTGAAAAAAAAATTAAATTAAATTATATAACAAACGAAACTAATTCAAATAGGAAAGGATCGGATAATAGATAGAAATTTGAAATTTACGTTTAAAAACACACTGATATTTCTATTTCTATTTATGAAACTTTCTCACTTGAAATCATCCAATGATAATAGAAAAGGAAAGAATTAACAGCATCAGTTTTATTATGTTGATATAAACAAAAACGTCTTTTATCAAAGAAGGAAGTTGAACGTGGGCGTTTGCCAGTTGAAAGAATGGAAATGAAAAGATTGAAACATTCAAGTAATGTAGGCCAGGACTGTAGGAGAATTGAAAGCCTCCCCCCCCACCCCATCCCTCGACCTTAGCGTTTGAATCTTCCGCATAAAATTCTCTCTTTTTTATTTTTTATTAATTATTACACGTCTAGCGTAGCGGTTTTGTTTCGATTAGTAATTAAATTAAATAAAGAAATAAATTCAACAAAAAATGCTTTTCATAAGACGTAACCTGAGTTCCACAAGTAGATTTTGCACTTATACCCCTAAAATAATCAATTTAAAATAACATAAATATAAAATTATTTTAAAATATATATATGATAAAAATTTTAATATATTAAAATTTATATAAATATAAAATATTTTAAATACGATTATAGTATAAAAATATATAAAAATAATATGATGCACAAGTTATTAAATCTGCTTATATGGATTGAGGATTTTGGGTTACGAAATTGGAAAGTGTATTTTTTTCAATTTTGAGTTTTTTTTCGAAAACTTCATTTTAATACTTTATATTATTTATTTATATATTTTATAAATAGAATATTTACTTTTATTTCATAAAAACTAAAAAAAATCAAAATTTTAATAAAATATACAATTTAATTCAATTCAAATATTTTGATTTTAAATTTATGAAATGAAACTAAATTGAATAAAAATTTTTATTATTCAAAAACCAAATAAATAAAAATCGATTTTCTCGAATCTTATATTGAAACTTCATTGACACATGAACCAATAATACATACATCATGTTGCACATTTAAAAAATACAAACATCATGTTAAACAATTTCTTATAAAATACAGCCAAATATGATATTAACCTAATTCCTATTTAAAAATTTGAAATATGTGATTTAATAATTCGTGTATTTATATTATATTTATTTTTAAATAATATAAAAATTTTAATAAATTAATATTTTATATTATATAAATTTTAACATATATTCATGTTATATGATATTATCTTTAATATAATATTTTATTTTATATTTTAATTATTTTTTTATACTTATCATGATGAGTATTACTGAATCAAATTGTCCCAATCCCAATAATAATTACGTGATTTCATAAAGCTTAACACTCAGAAAAAAGGCATGGACTGAAAAAAGTGGCCACTTGGGAAAAGAAAAAGAGTAATTAAAATAATCCTTAAATTAAATGATTAATAATAGGATTTTCATTTGAAAACCGATCATTTGCTTCGTGCTTTTACTACTTTTGTGCCTAAATACAGTTTTCTTCGGGCAATGGAATGGGAAAACCAAAACATTGAATTCAATTAAAGGTTAATCATAACAGCTTCAGCCTTTGATGTGGGTTTTAGGAAGGAAATAGAAAACCGGTGCAGGAATAGAACTCTGATTAAACTGACCATGATAATATGGATTCAATCATTTACAGATTATTTTATACAAAATGAAATAACCACACTTGAACTTTTTTATTAGCATCATTAGCAAAGCAAAGTTTAACTGATTGTTATTACTGATTACAAGCACGCAAAGTTGAAGATATGTGGATCAAGCCAGTGCTGGAATTTCATTAAATGGTCCTTGGAACAGCACAAATATGAAGATTTTTGTTCATCCGAAGAGTAAGCGCGGTCTTGTAAGTTATATTTTCCATATTATCTGCTAATTTGAAGCGAAAGTAACGAATAAGGGCAATTGAATATATCTTCAACTGCCGATAACTAAAGTCCTTGCCTAAACAAATTTGAGGACCCGCCTGAAAAAAAAGAAAAAGTATTAATGTCATATTTTACGCATATATGAATATATATTAGAAGAAAGAGAGAGTTCTAACATGAAATGTTACGAATTTGAACGGGGATTGGGGTTGGAAAACTCCATCCTTGAGCCATCTTTCCGGTACAAAACTGTCAGCATCTTCTCCCCAAATGGAAGGCAGTCTAGCCATGGCATAGGCCAGGTAGGAAATCTCGTCTCCTTTCTTGACCTTGTGTCCATCAGGGAGAACATCATCCGCCTGTGCGCACCTTGTATCCTTAGAGAGGGAAAAAAAAAGTGTAGTTAATTAACATATGGATACATATGAATGTATATGATGTATACACTGATGATATTAGGATTGCAAAAGAAAAAGAAATAATTATCTTAAACATTTGAGATATAAAGTAGAATTGGTCATGTATAGCAGCTGCTAATCTATTTAAATGCACAGTATAGGAGGATATTTCTTTGAATCGTTTGTTTTATAAATTATAGATTTTATTTGAGGGTCCGCTCAAAAACATTTAGCATACTAAATTCAACAATAAAACTACATTTAGTGCTACGTGCGCTTCCAATCGAGCTCTAACTATTGAGTTTCATTAAAGTTGACTTTCATGAAAGCTGCTTAAGAGGGATAAAATCATATAATAAAAAAAAATGCATAACATAAGGCAATTGTATTAGTAAAGTTACCACTGGGATTGGAGGATACAATCTTAAGGTCTCGGTTAACGTCGCATGAAGATAATGCATCTGCTCAAGGGTTGCGCTAGTTATACTTGTCATGAATTCTTCAACATCGGCATTAATATTGGCTTTACTACCAGTGATGTCTATCACTTCTTGAGCAATTTTTTCCTGTATCAATGGATACTTGCAAAGCATATAGAAGAACCATGACATCGCAACTGCTGAAGAATCTTTGGCCGCAAACAAGATATTCAAAGTTATGTCCCTTAGATATTTGTCCGTAATTATTTCTGGATTTTTTTCTCTCTCCATTAGAAACCTTGAAAGCATATCTTCTTTGACGTTCTTGAAACCACAAAAAATAATAATAATAATAATAATATAAGTAACACAAAGAGAAGATTCACCTCTCCAGAGTAATAAAACATTAAGTAATAGCAAGAATTATTTTGTAACGTATAAAAATTCATTTTTATGTGCATGATTCTAACATTTTTTTTAATTCTACAAATAATGTTAAAAAAGTTATCATCTACGTTAATTGAATTTAAAGGGTAATTGATTTTTTTCTTTAAATTTTTTGAGATATTTAAATGATACCTTCGTGTCTATATTTGAATATGTATTAGATGCAAGTATACGGTATGATATTTTAAGAAAATAAACAGTTTAGCTAATGAATCTTAAAAATACCTTGAAGTATTGTCTCATTTTGCCAGCACTTAAAGATCATTTTCTCTATATTAAACTAAGCAACAGTAATAATGGCCAGAAATTTAGAGCAGAATATGACTCACGCAATCACGTTTGAAGGTCAGCAGTTCCTTCTTGGTGCTAATAACTTTGTAAACAAAATCATCAATGACTTTGACATTATTCTTGAAAACAGCTTCAGAGCCAATGTTAAGAAATCTTTGCAACTTCCATAGAGGATTATAAAAGCGGGTGAACACCAAATAAATGGCATCGTCAAAAGCCTTTATAAACATATTCCCTTCGTCACTTAGCTTTTCAAGGCAATTTAAATCGATGCCGAATCCCACTTCAAATATTGAATGAAAAGCTGATTTCACCACTATATCCTACAAAAGCATAATCCCATGAAAAAAAAAAAAAAATTCAATTGTTCCAATAATAAAAATAGTCTTAGAATCAGGGTTTAATTTAGTTGATTTTCTTGTTCATTATTCAAGTTGAAATGGTTTCAATATCTACATATAATCCTTTATCTTATCTTCAAGCTCGGCGTGCTCCCTTGTTCTAAAAACAATATATATATATATATTCAAGTTTTGCAATTCTTGGATATGATCAGTACTTACTTCTATGGGAATAGTCTGACCCGACGACGCCAGCTTTGATACAGTTCGAACCAATTCTAAAGCATGTTTGCTGAACACAGAGCAGCTAAAATCTCTAACAACTCTCGTCGTGAACTCTGAGACAACAAGCTTCCGTTGCTGCCGCCACTTGTCTCCATCCACCGCAAAAATTCCTTCACCCCAAAGATCTGCAACAATTTCTTCGCGATATTTACCCCTTGAATATTTGTTAAAATTTGTTTTTAGGACGTGCTCGATGTTTCGACTATCGCTGGTAAATATGTCACTGTATGTTAAACCAAGTAACCTGTAAGTTGGCTGTTTCTTGGTAACTTGGAGTTGGTAGTCGTATAAGTAGTCGTAATATGAGAACTGGTTGAAAAAGGTGCCTTTCACTGGGGCATACTCTGGATTGTTGATGGATTTCCCTGTGAAGATTTTAATGATGAAAAAGGAAAGGATTGCGAAGAGAAAGACTAGCAGATATGAAATCAACAACAAGATCGTTTGTAGAAAATCCATTCTTTCTAATCAAAGCTATGCGTAAATTGTAGGTCGATCTTTTACATATATACACACACACAGACGACTTTCATGCAATACATGGACCTGTATTTGGTCAACCTGATTATTTTTTGTGCCAAAATTACTAATTTAAATGAATAAATATTACTTTAAACATTAGGAAGGACGTCTCTTTCGTGGCCAGAAAAAAAGATAAAAAAAATTCTAGCAAAGACGCTTATTTAAATGCAGAAGTATTACTTTAAACATTAGGAAGGACGTCTCTTTCGTGACCGGAGAAAGGAAGAAAAAAAAAATCATGCAAAGCCAAATGTACTTAAAAAAAGAAAGGAAAGAAATAACTGCTCTCAATGGATTGCAAATAATGGTCCATAAAAAACTAGAAAGCCTTATCCTGACATCACATTGATCACGAACTATTGAATAAAAAGGGGACAAAATAAATAAATAAATGAAACCAGTGACACTAAACATGGCGCGTTCTAGGGCCGGTGGAATCTTTGGGTGGAAAATTACGTTGTTTACGAACCTGCTGATGGCAAGAATTAAGGCTGCCTTAAGTCGTCTCTAGGTTAGTCCATGAACATCTATTGCACGTAGGCCTAATATTGTCCTAAATGGTGAAAAACATTGGGCACGGATCTATTCTTACCGACGTACACCGAAAGGCTTTTGGGTTTTGAGACCCACCTTTGAAGCAAATGTGTGTGCTCGTAGTAGGCTAGGAAAATCATAAAATGCCCATCGCCTCTCTCCCTGGTCCCGGTCTACTCGCGGTTCTTGCTGTAGAATTTACTGTAAAATTACAGCTTCCCTAGAATTCTTCAAAACAACGCAACACAACGCAACGCAACCAAGATTTCCTTTTCAAAATAATTTGTTCTTTTTTCCAATTTAATCTCAGAGTGATGAAGTTTCTTCCTCGGAAAATTCCCTTATTTTTTAACAAGTGGTTTTCATGCGAAGACAGTTTTGTTAATTTTTTAGCTCTGCTTTTGTCCAATGTTGGCTTTCAAGGTTTCAACTATGAATTTGACTACAGAAATTAGGAGTAATGGATTATATCTTACATTTATTAAATGTTTAAGATTGTGAAATGTGCCAAAATCTAAGTTCCGACACAATTATTGCATTTCGGATTTGGACGTGAAACCTTGTTAAGCGGAGGTATTGAATCTTTGAACTTCTGAAATCTGAAATGTCCCTACCATGAATCATTCAAGCGAGGAGGATTCCGGCCAAAAAAGGGAAAAGGAAATATCATTTAAAAAAATGGCGTCGCCCGGACTCAAACCGGAGACTAACGTGATAGCCAACTACAGCAGGACACCCTCTTTTGAGTGGGAAACTCCATAAATTGTACTGCGAAGATAACCAGCTAACTAAGTATTGAATATGGAACTTCGAAATAAAATCCACTGACTAAATGGTAGGTGCTGTAAACCATTTTTCTAACTTCTAAAACAACACAGGAGGAAGACTTGGGTATCGTTTTTTGGGGAAATCATTGTTGTTCATGAAATTTGTTAATCTTAAACAAAAGCTCTAACGCAATAGTCGGCTCTGACTTCCTTGTACGCTTGTTTTGCCAGTTCCATTGTTTTGCGTTGCTTCAACAACTTAGCTCTCTTCTCTCCAGAATGGTGAGATGAAAATAGGTTAGAAGTAATGCTGCTGTTGCTGCCTAGCCGATTCTCATAAACATCAGGTACCACTTCAGTGTCATATCCAGCCGACGCCATTAACATTAACCCGATGTAATCCGCCTCTGCCTCCCTCCTTCAGTTACACGGAAGAAAAACAGTGACAAGAAAGTAAGATGAATGTTAAAAGTTACCAAGGAAAAAACCTGAATGCAACTAGCTAAACATGAACTATTATTTGCTTCGAGAAAAATGATTTTTTGCATTTTTGGAACAAAAAAATAAAATTGAGTTAACAGAATTTTGTAGCAAATGGTGAACTATGTGGCAACAACCTGTAACCACAGCATATATATAATATATATATATATGTGTGTGTGTGTGTGTGTGTGTGTGTGTGTGTAATTTAATGTAATGTAGCTAACTAAGAGGACATAAATACGTCCGAGAAAAGAATGAATCTATTAGTGGCATCATTTCCCTAATCCAATTCCAATTACGAACCACTTTCTGGATGGATTACAGTGCCAATAATAATAAGCAACGTCAGGGTACAAAACAAGAACGCCCTCACTAAACCTTCGGCTCTATGCCTGGTTACGGCATGGCCTACGTAAAAGAGGAACAAGAAACAGCTCAGGTGTTTAAATTTGCAAACAATGATTACGAAGAGTAATTTAAGCTTACTGCTTGTCTAAAACGTTAGAAAAAATCGATTAAGCAACGATTACTGCAAAAGGTTGCAAACATTTTAACTGTTTTTCGTGTTCGAAGACTGACTGGGACGTTACCTCGTGGGCAATAACTGTAGCAAGCTCGGCATCAGACTCGAGACGGCGAAGCAAACCGGTGCGAATAACAATTTTCCCATCAAGAAGACATTGAGCATTAATTACATACCAATCTGTAACATATACTTCCCAAACTCTTTCATCCAAATGCTTAGCAGCAGGTTTCCATATAAGCTTTCGAGCACGATTCTGGCTTTGTTGAATCATCTCTTGTCAAGAACTGGCACCGAAATTCTGTGCCTTGCTGTTAATCATCCTTGAACTTTCAGAGGTTTAGGCAATGATCTTAGACTGGTGTTGGAGTATTAATCCTTTATTCATTGCTTCAAGTATATTTCTAGCAATGGACACAACCCGAATGGCACGAAGATCTGATGGAAAAAGTATTCGGCCTGAATTTTTCTCCTCAAACTACTTCCATTGATATCGGCTCAACTTCTTCTCCAGTTTATCAGATGTTTCATACTGAAACTTTTTTGAGTATGGAACTCTTTCAATCTAACCCCCAAAAATGAATAGAAACAAACAAGAACCTAAGATAAGAGTGACAGACACCACACTAGCAGTCTACTTTCTTGATGAAGCCCATAAAAAGGCTCTACCCAAGGATTGTTTAGCACGTTCTGAGACCCTCGGAAAGGCCCTGAACATGCGTTGCGTCTGCGAGTTCGAATTGGAATAGTAAAACCTCCTCGTTCCTACAATAAAGCCTGTTCAAACTTGTTCTCTAGAACCAACGAAGGACACCGCAGATACCAGATGAAACCTGTTCAAACTTGTTCTGGAAATCAAAGGGCTTTAGACTTGGGGCTTGAACCTGAAAGTTATCTTCTGGAGTAGAATTTGAACATTATTTGATGCTGAAATCCTGTTCGAACAAAAAGATCGAGAAGCATTGAACAGTGTCAGCTCTGTTTTCATGTAGGAAAAACCCATGATGAAGAATCAATTGATTTCTTCTAGGTGATTGTTGAAGAATTGAAAGAAAAACGTATAAGAGTTAAATATATATTAGTATCCTATTACCGCTTCAAAGTTTGTCATCTACTCTACTTTGCCCTCTTCGTATATATATTTTTAAATAAATTTTTTGCTTGTTAACCAAGGCAACAAACCTCCCTACATTTTTGTATTTTTCCTTTTTAAATATGAAAAAAATAGGACAACTTAATTAAATGTGATAAATAAAGATGAAACTAACTTCTTTTACTTCATTGAAACAAAATTTTTTATTTTAAATCATATGAAAACATGATAAATAGTATGCTATATTCAAATATATGAGCTAACTTAAGATCATATATTCATATATTTAGTAAAAATAATTTAATTTAATTTATTGAAATTTAAGATTAACAGAGAAATAGAAACTAATTAATATATTAGGTTAATAAAAAATAATAATTAAATACAAAATAATTAATTTAAATAAATTCTCTAAGGGTATACATGATGAATCCATGCATTTAGCTTCAGTGACATGATCACCATTTTCCCCAAACTTCTTCAGTATAGTTGTTCAGTGCAAAATGAGACCTAATATTCTTGTATGTCATTGTGAACAAACACCTCCAGTTGGCATAAAACTCGGATCTAAACTCATAAAAGTTTAAACTTCGAGTATGATCACATCAAGAAAAGCCACCATTCTCGAAGATAGTGATGGTGGTGTCATGCATGACGGCAGTCTCACTGCGCTCTGGCTCATACCTTTTTTTTTTTTTTAATTTTTCTCATCTTGTGTAATTAATGAGCCGAGTACCTCTGGAATTGAAATCCAAATTAAGGCTGCTGCTAAGGGCTGCACAAGCGGTTTTGTTGGCTAAATTCTGCAGAAACAATCACCAATGGTGGGCATGGCAACATGCTGAGAAACCTCCCCACGCTTCCTTTCTTGCGCCATCCCATTTTTGTGAACACGTGCGGGATTGTCGCAGTGAAGAAGAAGAAGAAGCGAAATAAAAAAACTTAATGGGGTTAAACATTCTTGCACATATATAAAACTTTTTCTTTGATTCGATTAAAACTTAACACATAGCCGGCTGATCGTAGTGTAAAGAATCGCAGCAGTAGTATGCTGCCTGTCAATGGTAGAGAAGGACATGTCACTGATTTCACTTTTCCATGTCAGAAATGACAGGTGGACTGTTGTGGCCGATGGTTTGCTTATTTGTTTCGTTGCTTGTTATTATTGTTGGGTTGAATATTTAAGTGGCTTGTGTTTAGGCCCATATATTAAATGATCCTATTCCAAATACAACAGGATTTGAAGCTGGGCCTAGTAATGCATGAGAAGTGAAAGTTCAATCCATAGTTCTCCATCATAGCTCGGCCCATATAAATTTGTTTCAAATTCAAGGGTCTACTACCCACTATCCAAATACAGCAAATGTAAATGCCAAAACATTACTAATTTTATCCATCATGATTTTGTATTTTATTTATTTATTTTTCTAGAAATGGTTCTTTCCTTCTGACCTATAGCTTCTCTTCTTTGAAAGGAGAAAAATATAAGATTTCACTTGGAATAATTCCCTTCCAAACTACACTTTCTTACAGTTACAGTGCATGTATGAATAAAGGCAGTTATTAGCAACGCCAGTTAGAACTTCCATGCAAACTATTCTCCAGTTTGCAACAGACGTGGAGGCAGATAATGAAGTGGACCCGATATTTAAAAAGAAAAAAAAATCATAAATGGTCACATTGGCATCCTACGAAAAGCAATCGTCGCATGTTCCCCTCCTTATTTGACTTTTAAGCTGTGATGCTATTTTGTTGCCGACAATTTTAAGTTTTCACTATAAAAACCATTATTCTTCTTTCCTTGCTCCATCTAATGGGTAAATTGGCTTGGCTTTTTACCCGGCCAACCTATACTTAACAACGAGTGATCATGGCTTGAGTCAAATCGAGGTTGATCACAAATATAAAAATTATTTGTTCAAATTAAGTTTAATTAATTTTTATTAGTTTAATTTAATTTTTTTAATTTTTTATTAGTTAAATTAATTTTTTATTGAATTATTAAATTTTTAATTTTTTAATATATATAAGATTAAATAAATAATTAATTTTTGATTAAAATAATTTAATCGATTAATTCAATTTAATTTTTCAATATTGATAATGACGGATGACACCAACATGTTAAATCTATTCTCTCATCTTTATCTTTGTCAAAAGGTTAAATCTTGCTAACGAAGAAATATTCATTTTCTTACCCATGGAAAGTAAAAGAAAAAACATGAAGAAATTGACACTTTTCATTGTGCTATTTAATTTTACATATGAAAAAGGATTCCGTAGCATTGCTTCAATTAGAGGAATGGAAAGATGCCCCATAACTATGTTCATTATTGTCTCAAAGCAAGGTCATGGTACTTCTAAAATTGTCCAAGCCAAAAAGGGCAAAGACATATTAAAAGCTTCACCTGCAGAAGAAGGACACGGTACCCTGATTACTGAAAGATCTATACTAAATACTATTTGGAACAGGTTATTAACTAGCACCTTAATATGAAATTAGCTATTGTTTTGAGTAATCATCTATAAATATTCGATTTGAATACGGATATCTATTTAAAATTCATCAATTTAATTATGCGTGTACGTAGAATTTGAATTACTAACTTTTAAAACATTCAAACTTATCATTGTATATGTATATTATTTGAACCGTTTCATATTTGGAAATATATTTGAATTTTTTATACAGTTTTTTAAATAAAATATTTGCTAAAAAATTATTTTGGATAATAAATAAATATTAGTAAACAGATCTGTATAGATTATGGATAGTTGCAAGACGATCAGCCCTATTGGACTGCATGTTCAACTAGGAAGCCTTTTCTATGCCTAGTTTAGCATACGAGATTTGAATTATTATTTATTAAAGGAATTTTTTTAATGAGCAAAAGGGCATTAACATAATTTTAGAGAATATCTAAGGGCCAGCAAAGAAGACCAAAAAGGAAGAGATTAAATAGCAAAAATATAGATGATTGGGAATCTTGAGATTATGCGTGGGGTGTGGGAATTGTGGCGTGGGGTACTCTCTAGGCTGTATAGAATGAAGTTCTTTGGTTCAATCATTAAAGCTTTGATGCAATTAATTGATTAATTAATCGAAGCGCATAATTGAACGAATATTAACATAAATATGCAGTGACCTTCAAAACTAGTAAAACAACCCAATCTCGGGAATTCAATGAATAATGATCTCCTATTCAATAAATTTTAACATGACATTATCATTACAAGAAACTAGATTATCGTCCACTGGGTGAAACAAATATATATATATATAATATAAAAAATATAAATTAAGTTTATTTAAATGGAGAAAAATAGAGATTTTTTTTTTCTAAAAAAAAATAAGTTATTTAACTGCATGTAATACTTATTTAAATAAAAAAATAGAAAAGTTTTGGTTTTTTTCCAAAAGAAATTAAATAATTTATATAATTTCATTAATATACTATACCTTGATTTATAATTTTTTTTATTATTTTCTAATTTAACTGGTGCCACTTAATTTAAAACATTTAAACTCAGTCGTCGACGTTAAATTCATTAAGCACATTGTGCAGGATAAAGCTCAACATAGAAGACTTAATGGTGAAAGCCATTGTTCAAGAATAACATATAGACACTTTTCGTCCCTCCAAAACCACATCATTTAACGCACCTTGAGCTCAGCAGATGTTTTATCTCTCACACGAGACTCTAATTGTCCCCAATTAGATTTAACATCTCAATCTAATATTAAAAAATTTTAAAAATATGTTATGATATAAATGTAAAAATTTAAACTCATATATATAAGACGTCTTTCGTAGATAAAATCATGAAATTTAATAAATCAAAATAGATAATATTTTGTAAGATGAATATAAGTCTTTACATAAGATCACCTGTGTCTTGTATCATGCCTCTACTTTTAAACCTCTTCTTGTGTTGGATATGGCATCTATCCTTATTCTATCAATTTTTCCTATCATCTTTAACCTTATCGACTTAGAGTACATTTTGAAAGTCCAACTATGATGCTCTCTAACTTGTTCTCC
>JAQSVH010163823.1:13567-24570 GCA_029448705.1 Adansonia digitata | reverse complement strand
GCAGCCTGGCCTGGATTCTTCTGATAAGACTCCAAAAACCAAGAATCCTCCTTATCAACTTTCCCACAACTACTACTTGTATAAACCGAATGCCCAGCGACCATTACAAGATTCTTAAGCTTGGCAAATGGATAATTATTATCGAATCCATCATCAGGTTTCATATAATTACTCAGTATACTATATTGGTGCTCATATAGAGACAAAACTACGAGGAATGCGACCCCAAATGCCAAGGAAATACAGAAAACAAGGAGTGGATGTAGCTTGTAATAGTAACGAAGCCAGTTAGTCAAGGAATTAATCATTCTGAAAGGGTAAAATGATGAATTTCTAGACCTTCTGATTCTTTTGACAGTATCTGCTTCTATATCAAATTCAGCCCTTGGATATGCATTGAAGGGCTTGGAACTATATGACCCAAGTGGATAATTATTCATGTTAATTCAAATCCAGCTGAAAAGCATCGAGATTTACGTAAATTATGCATGCTCAAATGCGTAACTAGACAGATTAACCAATAAAGATAATGAATTCTGATTCAATTCCACGAAGTCAAGCATAAACTACTTAAAAGGAACGATCTTGATCATCAAAGTTGCAGCTCTCTTTGCAGCATAGGAAAGTAGAAATGAATTTTGAGGCCCATAAACAAACTGGGGTTTTGGTTTCTCTTTGAATTCCAAGAGTTGAAGGAAAAACTAATGAGAGATAGAAAGAGCAAACTCACCAGAATCCTGGCAGGAGAATGTTAAAGATCTATGGATTGGAGGAGAGGTTTAGTTTTAAACTTAGTACTTGTTCATTTGCTCCAGGGAGCTTGTTAAAAAGATGGTGGAAATTCAGATCCAGAATTTCAGAGATCTATGCAAGTATTCGGACTTCGAGAGCTTGGAACGTTGAAATCGTGCACTGGGACACAGTCAGAGACGGTGAAAAAAAGGGACAATAACTAACAACGGAGACTGAACTTTTGGGTTTGCAATTTTGAGGCCCAAAAAGAGATCCATTTATTTTGTCAATGATGTGTGGCAATGGCATGGCCTCCAACTCATAGAGAGATGCAAAATCTGTTTCAATGGCAGCCCAATTTTTGATGTTTGGATTTCCGATTTCGGCCAGCAGCTATACTTAGAAATAAAGAATTAAATTCGACATTAATGTTTCGCTTCTTTTTGATTAGTTTTTTTTTTAAAATTTATATATATTAAAAATACGTATCATTTTATTAATCAAGTTCAAAATTTCATTAGCAGTGAATAGAAATATTTATGGATCGGATCACAGTTATAACAAATTTTAAAGTTTTTGCTCAAACTCGAATTCGACTGAATTTGGTTCACGTATATTACTTATATTTACTGTTTATAATTAATAAAAAATTATTTATTTTATGTTAATATTTAAATATTTTATAATTCAATTTAAATAAAAATATTATTTTAATTATGTTCAATCCAAATTAACGAAAGATCTGTTCAAAACTATACTTGAATAGATCAAACTTATTGAACCAGACGGATAGCCTGACCAGTGATCAAATCTAGTGGTGAATCAGATAATTTCTCTTGAAAAAATCAACAATTCTACATGGATTTTTCTCTCAGTCCGTTGTTTTTATTTATATATATATATATAATTGACTGTTTGCATGTAAATTTGATTCACATTACAGTTCTGATTTATAGAACAAATTTCTAAAAATCCAACGGAATAAAATAGGAAGGATTATTATTCTTTATTAACAAGGCAAAAGCTTGATACAGTTCCATGACCCTCATCCCCTTCTAATTTTCTTTTTAAATTTCTGGCCGTGGTTTGAGGATTGAAGCTTTTAGGCATTTCATCTTGATTGTAAGTTTTGAACAGCAATGCTAAATAATTGGAGAGTTGACTATCAACCACGGAACATTCACCATATCTGAAAAGCTAAAATAAATTTTCATGGAAAAAAAAAAAATTCAAGAACTGAAATTTTGTTAGCAGTGGACTCATGAGCAAGAAGATGCCATTGATCTTTAAACTATGTTATTTAAATTTAAAATTAGCATTGGATATACGTATATGTCCAATCCGATACAGATCAAACCTCCACATCCATGTAAAAATTAAGATCTTAATGACTACTAATGTAACTAACCCCAAGATGACAGCTCTTAGCAATTTTATGAAAATAGCCGGTGGCAGAGGCTTGCTTGCTAGATGAAAGGCATATGTTTGACTCCGCTGTTAAAAACTAAATGCTAATGTACATGAGCTGAAAACCATGCATCGTAATTTCCGTTCAAAGCAGATAAATTTCGTTAACATCGTCAAATTTCTCATCCTTTTTGTTTGTTTGTTTGTAAATTTATTCATAAGGAAGAGTTCCACGCCTTGGTAGCATGAAAATAGTGTGCTTTCGCCAGTGAAGATCTGCAGTATAATTCTCTCTCTGTGAAAGTGTCTATATTAATCAATTTTATCCTAATAGCTGTTCTTGGAAAAGAACAATTGTACATAGAAATGATGCTAAGAGATGAGCCAAGGCAGAATCCAAAAAAAAAAAAAAATGTAAAATCAACATATTGAATCAAACTGTTGTTTATATATTATTTGCTTTCTCTTTTTTTTTTAATTTTTTCTCTCTGCAAAACCTTTTAATTTTCCTGCAAACTAGCTTTCTTCATCAACCATGAAAGGCTCAAGTACCTCAGCTGTAAGTTTTGTTCATACGAGCTCGGAAACAAGCAGGCTTCTTTGTTCAGCGAGCCAATTGAACTGTGTGGAACCTGACTTGAATGTTTCCCTTCCTTCTCCGTACTCAAAATCCTACGATTTTGAGCTTGTCATCACAGATAAAACACATTACAAGCGCTTTCTTTATATTTCGTTGACTGTTGCTTTCGTTATCCTAGCACTTAGTCTGGTGCTGCACTTTTTGCCTCGCAAGCATAATCACCATGGACCTTCAAAGAATCTAACCCTTGCAGTTATCCAAGCTATAACATTCTTTGATGCACAAAAGTGTAATAGTTTGTACCCTTGTGAACTATGTTAAAGCTGAGATCATTTTTTTTCTTGTAGATTAGTATTCAAACTCAGTACACTTTCTTTCTGCAGCTGGGAATTATCCAAGTAATAGTCCAATAAATTTCCGAGGAAGTTCGGGTTTGCAGGATGGGAATTTAAGCAATATCCATGCTGATCTTGTGGGTGGATTTTATGATTCTGGCAACAACATCAAGTTCACTTTCCCTGCAGCTTATACAATCACCCTGTTGAGTTGGTCGGTGATCGAATATCATCAAAAATATGCAGACATAGGTGAGCTTGAGCATATAAAAGATATTATTAGATGGGGCAGTGACTACTTGCTAAAGGTCTTTGTTGCTCCAAATGCAACTTCTCCCACCATTTTGTATTCACAGGCAAGCCTTGTATAAACTATGTGCCTCTAAAAGTCAAATCTTATAGTCGTAGCTCTTAATTATAATGACAAAATGTGATTTTATTGGTGACATTTGAGATTGTTTTCTTTGATGTAACCTTTAGGTTGGAAGTGGTGGCAATGACACTAAAAATCCAGTCCCGAATGACATAAATTGCTGGCAAAGGCCTGAAGACATGAGCTACAAGAGGCCTGTTTCAGTTTGCAATGAGACAGCTTCTGATTTAGCAGGGGAAATTGTTGCAGCACTATCAGCGGCTTCAATAGTATTCAAACAAGACAATAAGTATTCGCAAAGATTAGTTAAAACTGCAGAGAAGATATACGAGATTACAGAAAAGGAAGAATCGATTCGCAGAGCTTCAACTTACACCACCATTGATGCTTGTGGAGGTGAAGCAAGAAAGTTTTACAAATCATCTGGCTATAAAGATGAGTTGGTTTGGGCAGGAACTTGGTTGTTCTTTGCTACGGGGAACTATAGTTATCTTGACTATGCCACCACAAACTTTGATGCAGCAGTTAGTAATGAAACAATGGCTGACAAAGGGATATTCTATTGGAATAATAAGATTACCGCCAATGCGGTAATTTTAGTAAAGAAAAAAAAAAAAAAACTTGATGCGGTTTTCATAATGTTCAATTCCCATATTTGGTGCATACATGGAAATTTAAATTAATTTCCTGTTATATATGCTTTTGGTTGTAGGTTTTGTTTACAAGACTTCGATTCTTTCGTGATCTCGGATTTTCCTATGAAAAAGCATTAGGATTATCCTCCAACATGACTGATCAGCTTATGTGTTCTTATCTTTCAGAGCAAAACTTCAATAGAACACCTGGTAAACATATTTCAGCGGATGAATCTTTCATGTAAATTTTTATGCAAAATGGATGTGTGCTTTTTCTGGAGTCAATTTCATCATCCATGATCTTCTTATGATTTTACTGTAGGTGGATTGATCCTCTTAAGGCCTGATCACGGTGGACCACTCCAGTTCGCAGCGACAGCATCTTTCTTGAGTAAATTATACAATGATTACCTTACTCTTCTTCGCAGATCTGGTTCAAATTGCACTGATGATGGTTTTTCATCGGAAATGTTACATGGTTTCTCCAGTTCTCAGGCAAGCCTAAATCTGTCAACAACAAAGTATGCAGGTCCTACTCATGCGATAACAAGTTTGTTTCTTCATTTATACAGGTTGATTATATTCTAGGAGATAATCCAAGGAAGATGAGCTACATGATTGGTTTCGGAGATCGCCATCCAACGCAAGTTCACCATAGGAGCGCGTCAATTCCTTGGGATGGTGAATTTTACTCTTGTGCCGAAGGTGATAGATGGCTACACTCTCCAGATCGAAATCCGAATGTACTTTTGGGAGCAATGGTAGCCGGACCAGATCAATTTGATCATTTCTCTGACGAAAGGGACAAGCCAGGGTTCACTGAACCGAGCATAGCAGGCAATGCTGGCTTGGTTGCAGCACTCATTGCACATCATGACCCTCCTCGCAAATCTTCAGCTTCGAATGGCCCTAATTTAGGCCTGGACCTGATGGGAATCTTTGACAAAGTTCATTTGAATTCTTGAATGTTTTAACAACATTAATACTTCCACAAAGTTCCAAAAGGGGTTGGAGGAGAAATTCTGTTTCTAACACCTGGGAAAGTAAGTTTTGACCTTGAACAAGCTTCCTTGAGCACAGTTACGCATTCCCTCCTTGCAATTTCTAATGGATCAAGCAATGGAATTGTTGAAATTTAAATACGATAGTTGAGATCCTTCCTATCAATTTGATTTTGGAATTGTGGGTCACTCAATTTAGTATCAGTGCCAGGTTCCTTAACTGTTCCGTTCGGTTTCCTGTTCTATGCGTAGTTAGATGTGAATATGACTCTTATATATATATATATATATATATATCGTATTAAACTCAACTCCTCACAAACCCAACCTCAAAAATTAGCTTATAAAGGGGAGAGTCTAATATGATAGAACAATCATAAGACTTGAGAGGAAGGAAACAGGGGATGTGCATGACTTAAATTAATGCACTTTTATTTCAAATTAGGCAGTGTAGTTTACGAGTTGAGGGGGAATTGTACTTTGAGAATGTTTTAATCTTTAATAGTTCTCTTTAGCCTGAGTTTTGATCTCATTAATCATTGAATAAAATTGTTGTGGGTCCTTAGATTAAAATCATATATATATATATATATATATATAATTTCTGATATGAGAGAATATTTATCATAATCTAAGCATACGGAAAAAGATTAGGGAGCAAAACAGACTAGAAATTCTAAAATTTAATTAAAGCAGCTTGTGGTTATCAACAGGGTTGCAGCCTACAATTCTATGATTTTGAGGTTTTAACCATCTATATAAATCTATGTTCCCTGTCAATTTACAAGGTTATTTTGTCCGACCAATTCATGACAATTCTCCGATTGGAAATACCATTTGTTTGTCCAAAGCTCAATCATTTACTATTATTAAGAGCACACCGAACTCTAGGATATCTGCGACTTAACAGCGAGAAATCTAGTTTACAAGTACGTCAAAATCAAAGTCTTCCAACACAGTTCAAGCCAAATGGAGATAATTACTATGCTACCTGGTCCCGGGCTGGACACGTGCCAGTCATTGCCATGGCTCTTAAAACCAAACGCAAGTTGGAAATTCGTCAATGAAACTGATCTGAAAGAATCAGAACCCAATTCCTTGCTCGCTCTTTGTTGGGAATAACACGACTACACACAAAGAAGCACTCAAACATCAACCCTTCTGATCTTCGACAAACCTTCCTTATAATTTACACAAATAAAACTACAAACCATTCTTACAAAATATTAATACAACCTTTACTTTAATCTCACAAGTAGTGTTTCTCCCTAAAGCCAAAGCCATATTTACAGGTGAGCAATCCTATAGGCCTAACATAATTAATTGGACTCAATAGCCAATACTCGCTCCACTGGCATATGTGTAATAGTATGGCCCTAGTCATCAAAAGTTAATGAATTCATTGATAAATACAAGTAAAAGAATACACTTACAATTGAATTTATTTTATAAATAAAAATTAAATTTTACACTAATTCTTTATCTTTATAAGTTTAATTTTATTTTAAAATATTTTATATTAATTTCATATAATTTTCAAGAATAAATTTTAAATTTTAATATAAATTTCATTTAATATATAATTTAGTTTAATTCATTTGTAAAATTTGCAATTATATGTTTAACAATAAATGATATAACGAGCATTCAGGTCCATAATACTAATGCTTTACAATCTTTACGGTGATCTGAAGAGACAGTCCGGGCTTTAAAAGCCCATGTGTAATGGGCTATAAGCCCAATAATTTTTAATGGGTTCATCTTGCCCTGCCCAACCTTTCTGGCCTAATCATTTTCTATTGCTAAGAGACAAGATTACCCTCCTTAGAAACTTGAAATTACAGATATATCTTTTCTTAACAATTTAAGGGAGACAAATAGGAAAAAAAATTGTTTTATTTTTATATTATTTTTGTTCGCAATTTAGGTAGCCGTTAAAGTAGAGTTTTTAACAATTAAATGAGAAAAAAAAAAAAAAAAAGAAAAGGCAATGACGGTCGCTGTTAGCGGAGCTAACAGTAACCATAGCACAATTTTACTGTCAGTCCGCCGCCGTAGCTATCAGAACTTCAATTGTGACAACGTTGTCATCCTCGAAGTTGTGTTTTTGTCCAGTGCTGACAAGGAACGATGAACCCGCAAGAAAGAAGCTGTTGGTTGTCCGAGCTGCAAGAACCGAGAGTCCAAATGCGTTTCTCTTGGTTTCAGGGGCCCCACTTGCCAGGTTTCTTCTTTATCGAAACATAAAAACAGTTCACATGTTATGAACATTTATCTTTTTGCCTGTATTTATCACTACAATTTTGTTTCCTTCAGAGGGTTGCAGTTGCCACTGCCAGAGCCTCTAACAGGGAAGACTAGGACTTTGGAAGATTTTGAGTCATACCCTGCTTTTTTGGTAATAACCCATCCCATTTCTAGCAATATTTTATTTCGATTTGGTCTTGTCTGTGTTGTTTTTGTTATTGATGGTAATAAAAGTTCTTTGTTAAATTCTTTAGTTATCTTTTTTTTTTTTTTTTTTTTGTGGCTTACTTGGAGTAGGTTTGGCTTACATTAAAGTTAGTTAAATTAAATTTCTTTTGAGAAGTTTCTAAATAAAGGCATTTTAAATGTTGGAATATTCAAGTTGTTTTGTTGGATTCAGTTGAGATAAGGTTACCATTTTTCAAGGGTTTCAATTTCATTAGGATCAGATATGAAATCGCTGTTTGTTTTCTTTTAAGAGTGCATAATTTGTATTCAGTTTGATTCATATTGGATTTCATAAGAAGTTTTAAGGTAAGGCACTAGGAGAAAGGTTCATCAATTTGACTAATTCTTAAATTGGGATCACATTGAATTGAGATAAGAGTTGAAATTATTGAAAATGGGAATTGTTTGTGACCAGGATTATAGCTGAATAAATGTCCAATATTATTGTTATGATATTGTTACATAAGGAAAAAAAATGGCATCAGCATTTTGGATTTGGTGTTTAGGAAAATTGTGACTGAGCTGATGTTGTAACAAGCACCTGCTCTTTCAGTTTCAGGTGCTGACTCATAGATAGCAGTTTAACAATGACGCTATGGTTTGATTTATGTTTGTTCATTTGCATGGGATACAGAATTACTATAATGGCATTTTGGAAATTAAAAGGGTATTTTTGGAGCATTTGCTTAAACAATGTGAATGTCTGCCTTTGCTTGCTGCTTAGAAATAGCTGGAGTTGTTTTAGTTCACTGAATGGAGATAACCTGTGAACTAGGTGAGTAGGGCATGCTGCAAGGTTGAAGCTTAATTGCTGGCTTCGGCACAAGCTAAAGCCTAAATATCAAGGGCTTGTAAACGGTGCATTTATAAATAGACATTGTATCGTGAGGGTCCATACACTACAGTAGTCTATCTACATCCCTGCTCCATTCTGTTTCTTATTCAAGTTTTTTACAACACTCACTTCTTCCATTAAAGCATTTGCTATAGTTAGCACTTTTCATATGGAATGATAATTATATATTCTCATGTTTGTTGAATTTACTACCTACTAAATGGGGTAGACCTGGTACTTGAAAAGGGGTTACACTTTTCCCGAGAAAGTTGAACCACTTAACTGAGTTAAATGTTTCTTTAAACATAAATAATAATTCACCATTATCATCAAATGGTTAATAATTATAATAATTTCCATCATGGGCTTCTTGATTCTTGAGGATTAATAGCATTTATTCTCTTTGTGTTTACATATATATATATATATGTATATATGTAACCGTAAGATTTATAGTGACAATGTTCTTTTGCAGGTTATCGTTATATGCAACCACTGCCCATTTGTTAAGTACTTGACGAAGGATTTGGTGAAGATTCAAATTTCTATATGAAGGTAGGTAAGTGCCCCTTCCTCTTGCTGGGCATTTCAGCTTGATAAAATTCAAGTTACCAAAGGAACTTGGAAAGATAAATGACTGTAAAAGTTAACTTTCCAAATTATTGCATTCTAAAGCAGAAAGGGCTTGCTGTTGTCGCAATATATTTGAGTTCTGTAGCCATTCAACCACAGGTTCCGATGATGCTGTAATTTGAGAATAGAGCTGCTTTGAATCTGTTATATGATTACTCCAAATGAACTGTTGTTCACATGATGGACCACGGTTCATGGCAGAAGAGGCTAAACTATATAAGTATCCTTTACCTTACCTAAATGATGAGGTATGTCAGTGCTTCCTTGCTGTTCTCTTTTCTTGCTTTGATTAAAAACGTTATTAGAAATATGCATCTACTTTTTTGCCTTTAAAGCTTTTACTTCTTCCTTTTTCTTAAAATTGCAGTTTGTTTTATATTATTATAGGCTATAAGATAGCTGAATTTTCCTGTTATTCCATTTTCATTAATTATTTTATTGTTTATATTTTACTTCATGCCTTGTTTAGACATGCATTCGCAAACTGCTGTGCATAAACTGGCAATTATTTAGTTAACTTGTGATCTTACCTGAAATTTTTCTGTAGATTTAAGGACTG
The DNA here is from genome assembly GCA_029448705.1 of Adansonia digitata. NCBI lineage: Eukaryota > Viridiplantae > Streptophyta > Magnoliopsida > Malvales > Malvaceae > Adansonia > Adansonia digitata. The sequence goes on along the minus strand of JAQSVH010163823.1, from coordinate 15,005 downwards.
GGTCGGGAAATCAGACCTTAGGATTCTAGGATTGTGCGAACTTAACAAGTAACTTGGAATATTATAAATTAAGTGTTACAGAAGATTAACAAGTACAGCCCTTGATGTTCTAGTATGTAGATACTATAGATATACTGGAAGTAGCAATGCAAGTGTTATAGTTTTGACATTGGTTTTGGACTTGTGACTAAAAAACTTTAAGTTATTTAATGGAGACAAAACTGAATCAAATATAATATTGGTTAATTAGAAAAACTTCGGGATCCCTTGCAATATGTTAGGAGTGCAAGGATATGATTACGAAAATACAACAGAAATCTGGCAAAAGAATACTTTAGGATCTTTGTCATGTTTCCGCAATCATCTTACATGTTTATCTGTGATTAGTCTAGCTGTTCTTCTTCGTTAATATCTTAATATCTTTTTCTTTCTGATTCGAGCCTTAGAAATCTGCCACATTTTTTGGCAGTTTTGACACCTCAAATATGACATTAGGTTGCTTCATAATTGAGTTTCTCCTTTGAGCTTCTTATTGATTAAATTAAATATGTTTAACCATAAACAGAAGATGTTGCTCGAGATTCTGGGGCAGTTTGTATGCCAGAGATTTTTCTATTTAAAATGGTGATCACAATCGGTTTAACTTACTTTATATTCTCGCAAACATAAAATTGTTGGTTTTGCTCTTGATTACCTCTATCAGCATCCTGCCTTTCAGGTTGACAATGATAGTAGGCAGTCTGCCATGCCATGAAGATTTAAATGTTAGAAATTTTGATTTATCTGAATATCATCCGTGAAGACTCTTTGTGGTGGGATTAAGTCAGGGGATCATGTTAAAGAGTGTACTATAGATAGTGTTCCTGTCACTTGAAGGTTGGCTTCTGTGGTTTTAAGCTCATAATGTAATTAATAATTTGATTTCCCCTCCAGATGCGTTAGTAAACCATCTGCTTGTTTAATGCTTTCTAGGGGAATGAAGCCTTGCTATAGATAGCGTTCTTAGCAGCCAGCCAGTACCGTCAATTCAAAAACCAACTTGCATTCTTCCTTAAGTACTTCCATTTTTGTTTTGTTTTATTCTTTTTCTCTTCAAATTTTTACTTGAGGAATTCCCCACTAAATGTCATTATTTCATACTTGGTAATAGTGTTTGATGCAGCATAAATTGGTGCCCATAAAAAGTTCATTGTCTGCAACAAATTTTGAGTTATCTGAAGGATCTAATATCTGAGTCTACATTTGCTCGGAGAAATGGCTTTTCTTTTTAGTCCAAATAGGTAATATTGGATTGTAACTTATTTTCTTGTCATATTACTGAAAGCACAGTGGATATGAAAAGATTTAAATTGTAATTTTGAGCTGGGTTTTAATTTTGTACATTTGGATTGCTTTCCATATGGATAAAAGCTTTTATAAAAGTGTACTGGTTACTGGC
>JAQSVH010163794.1:12889-24577 GCA_029448705.1 Adansonia digitata | reverse complement strand
TAATGCCTTTCGAGCTAAAAAATGCCAGGGTAACTTATCAAAAGGCAAGGTAACATTGTTCCATGATCTCATGCATAAGGAAATCGAGGTCTACATGGATGATATGATCGCTAAATCACCAAAAGAGTGCACACATTGCCAACCTATGAAAACTTTTTAAATGGCTGCGTAAATATCAACTTAAGTTAAATCCTACCAAATGCACATTTGGCATCAAATCTAGTAAATTATTGGGTTTCATAGTGAGTAAGAAAGGAGTAGAGGTGGATCCTGACAAGGTTAAGGCTATCCTAAACCTACCATTATCTCAAACTCAAAAAGAAGTGAGAAGTTTCTTGGGAAGACTGACTACATAGCCTGATTCATATCTCAGTTGATCGATAAATGCAATCCGATCTTTAGGCCACTAAAAAAAATAAAATCCTAGAAAATGGAATCAAAAATGCCAAAAAGCTTTAGATAAGGTCAAACATTACCTTCCGAACTCTCTAGTACTTCTGCCACCAGTGCTCGGATGACCATTAATCCTATATCTATCTATCCTAGACAAGTCGATGGGCTGTGTATTAAGACATCATGATGAATCAGGAAAGAAGGAGTAGGCTGCCTATTACTTAAGCAAGAAGTTTACAGAATATGAAAATAATTATTCATTCATAGAGAAGCTATGTTGTGCTTTAGCTTGGATAGCCCAAAGGTTAAGGCAATACATGTTGTACCATGCTACATGGTTAATCACCAAGCTTAATCCCATTAAGTATTTGTGCAAAGCCCCTGCCTTGTCTGGGAGGTTAACCAGATGGCAAGTTATGCTTTCTGAGTAGAAAATCGTGTATGTGAACCAGAAAGCATTTAAAGGCAATGCAATAGCAGACTTTTTGGCAAGTCGAGTCACAGATGGCTATCAGCCTTTAAACTTTGAGTACCCTGACAAAGACTTAATATGCATATCCGAGGTAGAGAACACTATCGAGTGTGGGTCATCATGGAAAATGTACTTTGATAGAGCTTCAAATGCACTGAGGCATGGAATTAGGGCAATTTTTAGCTTGCTTGAGGGAAACCACTACCCTTTCACAGCCAAATTAAACTTTGATTGCACTAACAACATAGCTGAATATGAGGTCTGCATCATGGGACTCCAAGCAGCCATCAAAAGAGGCATTCGAACACTATAAGTGTTTAGAGATTTAGCCCTCATCATTTACCAATTGAAAAGAGAATGGCAAACATGTGATGCTAAATTAATCCACTATAAGAATCTAATATCAGAACTATAGAAAGAGTTTTAACGATATCAACTTTCAACATCTAAGTCGAGAAGAGAACCAAATTGTTGATGCCTTGGCCACTTTATCTTTCATGTTTAAAGTCAATCGAGAATCGGACATTGCTCCTATTGCCAGAATATTAAAGAAGAGAGAGATGCTTTACCATGGTATCATAACATCTTTCAATACATCAAGGATCAATGGTACCTAGAAGGCACCACTTAAACTGATAAGAGAATCATCAGATGATTAGCTGTGAACTTCATTTTGGATTGTGAGATTTTATACAAGAAAGGTTGGCATCAGGTGTTACTCTGATGCATGGATGCCTCCGAAGCCAAAAGAATACTTGAAGAACTTCACGAAAGAATTTATGGTATGCATACTAATGGACAACAATAGCAAAACAAGTCATGTGATCAAGTTATTATTGGTTGACTCTAAAAAAGGATTGCATTGACTATGCTCGAAAGTGTCACAAATGCCAAATCTACGCTGAGAAGATCCATATCCTAACGACACCTCTACATGTTATGACAGCTCCATGGCCTTTTCTTTTTTGGGTATAGACATATTGGACTGATTATCCCCAAGGCTTCTAATTGGCATCACTTTATTTTGGTCGTGATCCAACGTCACTAGATTTGTCATGTGCAAATTTGTGAAAGGGGACATCATCTGTAGATATGGTCTTCTTGAACAAATCATTATCAATAATGCATGCAACTTGAAAAATAAGATGATTCAAGTAGTCTACTCTCAGTTTAAGATTCAGCATCAAAACTCTGTTCCATACCATCTAAAAATGAACAGAGTAGTTGAAGCAGCCAACAAGAATATCAAGAAGATAATTGATGCTTATCGCATGGCCATACAAACTTCTACAGGTGCTACCCTATTTTTCTTGGTCTACAGCATGGAAGCTGTCCTACCTATCGAGGTTAAAATCTTTTCCCTTAGAGTTTTAATGGAATCACAACTTGAAGAGGCTGAATGGGTTAAAAACTGATATGAATAGCTCAATTCATCGAAGAGAAAAGAATCAAAGCCATCTATTATGGGCAGATGTATCAAAAGTGCATGATAAAAGCCTATGACAAAAAGATCCATCCTCGTCAATTTCAAGAAGGTGCCCAAGCGCTTAAACAAATTCCTTCAATCCATAAAGATACTCGTGGAAAATGGAGGGCCATACGTGGTGAAATGCATATTCTTTGGAGGAGCCCTAATCTTAACCGAGATGGATGGCAGTGACCTACCCAACCCTGTGAACTCTAATTCTATTAAGAAATACTATGCCTGAAAAGACTTTAGGATGAAAACCTAAAAAGGCATTCTCTTAGTCCCTCGCCTACCACTCACCAAAAAAATCTAAAAGAAAAAAGAAAAAAAAAAGAAAATCTAAAAAAGAAAGGGAAAAATAAAAGACAAAAACAAAAAGAAAAGAAAAAAGAGAAAACTAGCTTAAGTTGAAATCCAAGAGGGCGGCTTAAGTGATTAGACCTCTTCATTCAAACTAAGCTAAGCCCAAACCATCATGAGCCCAAAACCAATCTTCCCTACATTCAAGACCCTATGTCATATCCTAACCCATCTGTTCTATGTTAACCACCCCCACCAAAACTTTATCCATGCTTGCACTCAAAAAATTGGAACCACCAACTTTGAGGCCCCATTCCACCATAGGGCAATCAAAGGAATCTCATTATGGGTCGACCAGCACCAAAAGGATTAATTAATCGAGAGAAATCTTTAAAGGTAATCAGTAAAGAATTCATGTCATCAACATCAGAGCCAATCGACCAAGAAGACTTCTCTTATTTCTTTTGTATTTCAAAATTTTTCATAATCTTATAAGTTTGTCATAGCTTGTACCCTCTTTCTTTGAATGAAAATGTAACTATTTGATTTCTTGCAAAACCTTCTTGTAACCCTACATTCTATGCTGTATCATGTTTATCCTTTAATTGATAATGCTTGATAAATGGACAAAAATTGATAACAGGATTTCCTAGCATTACTTCAAAAAATAAAACTTTGCAGGAACTTTGTTTTATCTTTAAAGATTAAGAATGAACTCTTGAGGTCACAAGCAATCTTGTTATAGGACCCTACATCTTAAAAATTTGCTCAGAATCTCCTCCCAATAAGTGGTCATGGACCTCCTGTACCTTTAAAAAAAAAGACAACCTTAACATTTAAAGCCTTTGGAAATCTAGAGCAAGATTGACAAACCCTGGGGAAAAGTCCACCTCACTAAAACCAAAGAAAGCTTAAAACCAGCCATTGGATTAGGCTTTTGAAGTCATCACCCTTGCATCAATTAGGTAGTTATTTGCATCTACATGCATTATGCAGCATTTAATATCTTACAAGTATCAGCTCTCATACACAAAAGTTAAATTTATGGGGAACCTAAGGTACCATTTTTTTATTTTGAAAAACCTCAAAAGGCCTCAAGTAAGTACCTTTGACTTTATGTGCTCATCGAAAATCACCTAAGAAGGGTATCTAAACTCATTTCCCCCTAGTCCTTAAAGAGTAGGATGCTTACCAAAGCCCACAAAGGTTGGTGGCACCTACCTACCTCAACGATTAAAGAGTAGGACGTTTCCCTACTCAAAACCCACACAAGCTAATGGCAACTACCTACCTTAGTCCTCAAAGAGCAGGACGCTTATTAAAGCCCACACAAGCTAGTGGCACCACATAACCTACCTCAATGCTCAAAAAGCAAGACATTTACTTACCTTAAAGCCAACACAAGCTGGTGGCAACTATTTACCTTAGTCTTCAAAAAGGTGAACGTCTTTCTTTACTTACCTTAAAGCCCACAGAAGCTGGAGGCACTTGTCTACTTTAGTCCACGAAAAGCTGGACGTCTTTCTTTACCTACCATGAAGCCCATAGAAGCTGATGGCACTTCTTTGAACAAAAATCAAAAAATAACCTAGTAGAAAGGTCAAATCCTACAAAACTCATTAAAATCTTTTTTTTTTGTAAGTTGTTTAATCCATTTCAATATGATAACTCTCCACTTCTCAACAGGCACACAAATCCATCATCTTATCCGAACAAAATGGTGTCTATTTGTCTTTGCCCTGTTCCTGATACTTAGCAACAGCCAAAGAATGGCAGCTGTAGACACCTCATTTTGTCCAGGCCAGCTTTTGGCATCCTAAGAGTTAGGTAAAAGATGATAAGATCAAAAAAATAAAAATAAAAACTAGGGGACGATTGTTGGGTGTCGTGTTGCCAAGCACTATTAGGGGACATGGCGTCTGACGAAAAAAATTTTTTTTGAAGGTCTAAAATAGCTATGGGCCATATTAAAGAAAAATATAAAATCGAGGCATCAAAGGCCACTTTTTATGGTGTCACCAGGGTCATTCAAATGTATAAACAGGTTAATTTCTCATTATTTATGACTAAGTCAAGATAACTTGAGAAGCCACAGGTATGTGCAAGTCATATTGGTACACGAGCATTGATACGAGGCATTTAAGGTGTGAAAAACTTGAATTTTCACATGTAGTATTTTTCCTAAAGGGTTTGGTATCAATACCTGGCATGTTTCTATTAATACAGGCCTTGGTAGTAGCTAAAGTTGTGATTTTTGGTGAAATGTATCGATATACAAGCATGAGTACTGATAAAAGTCCATAGAGTAGTGATACAGGACTTTAAGTCTTGAGATTGCAAACAATTTTTGCTCTTAGTATCGATATATGGCTCCATGTATCGATACTCAGAGGTAAAAATTACCTTGTGTATCGATACAACATGTTTTGTATAGATATAATAAGGTATTTTGCCTTACTTGGACCATTTTTCAACTTTCAAAAATCTAATTCAAACATGTTTTTGGCATAAAAAAATTGCCATAAAACATTGCAAACCTTGGCTTTGGGCCTATGACCGGATTGAAACAAATTTTAGAGCTCGAACAACCAATGACAAAGGGCACTTTCATAAGATCTATGGTTGAAAGAGGGTGGCAAGCATATCATCAGCTAGGAGGCTTATGCAGCCTTTCTGCTCTCTTTCTTAGCATGATAGAACTAATGAAAAAAAACCCAATTGAGCATGGTAGCTGGAGATGTTCCTAGGTGCAGGAGAGAAAAATAAAAAATGCCCTTGCCTTGTCTCCTAAAGGCATTAGCTGAGCATTAGATTAAAAAGAGAACTCTCTCCCATCTAAAAACAAAAAAAAAAAGCCCTTTTAGCCATAAAAAACTCTCATAGAAGCTCTCTAACAATCCCAAAAAACTCTTCATCCATCCCCATAAATCCTCTATCAACTCCAGCTCTAACAACTCACCAAAACACTATTCCATTGCCTTTCACCCTTAACTAACCTCCATTCTATAGCTTCCTAAAACCACCACTAGGACACCTTCAAAAACTCAACCTTTCACATGCTTTCATCCTCCAAACAGCCCATCAGCAACCATATTATCAGAAAGCTTCTTCCTTTCACCTTTTTGTTGCTAAATAATAGAAAAAAAAAAAGAATGAACTGAGCTTAAAGTACGACTTTAAAAAAAGGAAGAAACTTTAAGCTTTTGCTAGTATTTTTATCTTGTTCTATACATTTTTTGTTTTTGATCATCCATTTCATTTTAGTGAAACCTTCATGCTGCCATGACCCTCATAATACTCTCATGCATCTTTGTTGCCTTAGCTGTGGTATCCTAGGATCTTGATGACCCTCTTGACATCTTTATGTTATTAGATATATAAACTTACCATGCTTCATTTTCATCATCTTACAACCTCTTTTCATGCATCTTTTGCCATGTTCCGTCCATATTCACATATCCATTTCATATTTAAATGGTCACCTTAATTGTGTCAGATATGTTCTAATATTTTTCTTATGTTTTAAGGAGGCTCATGAAATAAAAACGTTGTCTTGACAACTCCAACATCCACTCCTTTGTATAAACATGTTTATATCATCTCCATGCATCCTATTTGTCATTTTCTTGCATCTATGTCACCCATTTCCATGTCAAATGTCCTCTTTGCATGTTTGCATGTTTAATCCATGTTTATCTTTGTATGTGTTGTATTTTATTCATGATATCTCCATTAAAATGCTTGCTTGTTTCTTACAAACTAATTTTTAAAAACATCCCTAAGTTAAGTTCATGTTACCTTCAATAGATGAAGAGTAGCATGACTTAATGTTTTCACCAAATTAGTCTCTCAATCTTGGGGGAAATCAATATTTCAGCTCTGGATTCATGGTGAAGTGAGTTCATTTTTCAGAAAAAAAAAAAGGGAAATCCTTTTTAATATTAATCCTTGATCTTAAGTCTCGTGTTCCTTTTGGTGACATGGTCAAATCATCCCAAACTATTTTGGCATTGTGGAATGAACTTGTAAAGCCCATGTTACTTTTTGTCGCGGACTTTCAGACATCCTAGGCCTAAGTCTATCTTCAAAAAAACCAAAATATCAAATAATCCCCCTGTTTTTGCTCTAATAGCACTATAGTTTGAACTTGAAAAATTATTTTCAAACCATAAAAATATTTCCTTTGATCTTTCTAATATTTTTCCTTTGAAGGGCATCAAATTATCTTTTTAACGGTGCCTTATTTACCCTTGGATCACCCCAGACAAGGGAGTTATTACTTTTCAAAATTTTGCTATCTGAAACCCTAAGAACCAGCGTGTAACATTTTGTTTGGGCCATTAAGACCCACTAGATGATTTTTATGAAATTTTCAAACATTTTATCCAAAAACTTCACAAAATTCCCTTTTTAAAAATTATTATCTATGATCTAACGATCCTGTATAAGCTTAGAACGATTTTTCGAAATCCAACATCCCCTTTTAATTGCACATGCTGCCAGTGCTGAGATGAACCTAATTTTGAAAATTAATTTCACCTAGAAACTGATTTTCTAGAATTTTTGGAATATTTTATATTAAACCTTCTTGCGTTATCTTCCTAATAGTAGCTTATTTACCCCCCGAAGCTTTCAAATGTACCCAAAAAAAATGCAAGAATAAAGGGGACATAATGATGTCCCCTGTTTTCAACCTAATTTTCAAATCCCCTTTTATCGAGATGTTCAGACGTCTCAAAATGCGTCCGGTTGATTCCCCCACAACATCAGCCTCTTTTGACTCAGATCAAAATTAAAATACAAAAAATAGGATTTCATATTAAAAGTTTCTCTAGTGGAGATACTCCATCTCCATTACGCCAAAGGAGATACTCCTAACCCATTTTTAATAAAAAATTTCAAAGTTTCTCTTTGTTTCTAAATGTTTTCCTAACTTTGGGGCTACTCCAACCCCACTAGTCAAAGAAGATACTCCAACCCTATTTTTCATTAAAACTTCAAATTTTCACTTTAATCTTAACTATTTTCATAACTCTATTTTAGGGGATACTACAATCCCACCTCACTATGAGGATACTCCAACCCACTTTTACCTTAAAAACTTAAAATTGTCTCTCTTCCGGATGCCTCAAACCATTTTATAATAATCATCTTGGTTCTTCAAATTACCAACAAATCCAGGCTGGTCTCTAAAATTGTCATCTCATTTATTATTCAATAATTGAAAGCAATTATGAGTTACATTTTGGTCACCCCTTCCTTTTTACATTCTTTTGTTTACGATTGCTTGTTTATGATACTGTTACATTTCTCAATTTTTGTCTTACTAACTTGTTTTCTTTTTGTAGTGACTATTGTGCCTTCATATTTAAAATTCATTTTCCACTAAAATTTATAAGGCAATGTTTCATGTTGGTATCTCTCCAGTGCCTAATATGAAACATCCAATTTTTTAAAATTCAATCTGGACATCATTTTTACAAAAATCCATGTGTTCCTTACATCTTCGAGGTGCATATGTGTATCTAATTTCCTTTAAAAAACTTGAATTTCCATTTTCTAAAACTTCATGCATTAAACAAGATTATATCTAAATAGAGACCAAATGGATCCGATTTAATTGAGACCAAAGTGAGACATAGTTAGGAGGTACCGATTTCGAGCATCGTGGGGATGCTAGTTCTTCCTTGCACGTAGCCAACTCTCGAACCTTACTAACAAATCTCTGGACTTTGTAGATCTTGAAATCAGTGTTTCGAGTATTGTAACTCGTAATATTGTTTTCAATAGACATCTGATCTTGCCTAGCCTAAAATGATCGATGGCAACTTTGAGTTTATGGCCACTTCGTGCTGGCCATCCAGGTCCAGTTGGATGAGCAACTTGTTTGACGGTCTCCCTTTCCTTCCCATTATTAAGGTCCAGTTGGATGAGCGACTTGTCTGACAGTCTCCCTTTCCTTCCTATTATTATGCCTAATCCAAATCTCGATCACGGGATAACTCAAAAGCTTGACCACAACCAACCATCACTTATTTTTAAGTCGAGCGCGCTATGCCCTTCGGATGGTCTGAAGTTTTAAAGTTCAGGCACGTGGCAGCAATAGGTGTTTTGTTAAATGTTATAAACTTGTCTATACATGCATTGTGTACAAGTAATTGGCATGTGATATTAGCTATACATAGCAATTATGCTATAATCTGTTAAACATGATGGATGGTTATGGACCTAGACCATAGTATGACTAGATGAATACATGGTTGAGATATACTCTTGTGGTGTTTAATTTTATTAAATAGGGTCTACAGACCTTACTTTATCTCTATTACATTTTGAACTTGTAAAATTCTTTTCTCATCTAAGTCCCCTCGAATGTAACTCAAAGTTTCTTTTAAATATATGTAAATGCTACATAGTTCTAGATTTAGGATTAGGCTGATTGAAGGAATTTTATTTTTCTATTCGAAGATAGTGCCATGAAGAATTGTCCAAGGAGAACATTATCGAGACTTATGAATACTTGGTAAGGTGTCTTAAGGTTTTGACCAACTAATTTCCAAGTGGCTCATGGAAACTAAACTTAGATAAAATTCCATAATCATCCATGTAGGATTGCGTGATTAGATTTATTTTTATGTTGATATATATATATATATATGGTATGTATATACTTAAAAAAAATACCAATGCCATGCAATCCAAATCAAATCAATGAGACTTAATTAATTAGATTTAAAATCCTTTGTAAAATATTGAATCCATGCATAAACATGATAAGATGCCTTCTATTAGATTATAACAAAAGAAACAAGTTTCAACCATGGGGATTTGTTAGGTAAACTCAAAGTCCTTTCCAACTGAACTGCTTGAGCTATAATTAAAGGGTCTTACTCAACTAAAGCCATCTTGTCCGAATGCATACAACTTGATTGCATGGCATTAGAGGCGATGGTTAGGTGAAATGCATACAATGCACCTAGGCATCTAATGCTCGCTATCTAGATTTAGTAAATCGATTTAATAATAAAATTTTATTCAAACTAAAAACTAATAGATAACATAGCGGAACTTAGCAAACAGCGTCAACGGATCATCTTACAAGCCTTTGATCAATCTAATTAAGCAAAAACGAAAAAGAAATATTAAAATAATACCTCAATTCGTAGAAAGTCATTCTAATAGATATTGAACAATCTTTGCTTTGATCTTGTAACGAAAAAGAAATAAGAAAATCATACCTCAATTTGTAGAAAGCCATTCTAACAGATATTGAACAATATTTACTTTGATCTTGGACACCAAGCTTGGTTGTCATAAACCAAAGTTGTTCACATATCCAGCCTCTAATGGTGATCCACACAAGTGACTCAAAAATCCTTCGAAAGGGAGAGACTTCTTTACATCAAGATCCATGTTAATGGATTAGGAATCAAAAACCTTCCTTCATGATCTCTCTATGCACTAAAATCAAAAAAAATGTAGAAGAAATTATTTCTCACTAAAAACTATAATGAGAGTGGTGCAAAGAAAGATATCACAAATCCTTCTTAGGGAAGATGAAACAGCACCTTTAGGGTTTTTCCTTGTGTTAGGGATGGCATATGTAGGGTTTAAGTACCAAAAGTTATAGTGTTTTCAAGTTCTTGAACAATTTGGCCCCTCATTGTTTAACAATTTAAAAAACTCTCAAGTAACTTTTACTCTTTAGGCAATTCAATCCCTGTCTAATTTTAATCCCTGTCTCAAGTAACCTAAAATGGAGGAAATATTAATTATTAAACTTAAAAATTTTGTTTGATTTTAACTTTAAAGGAAAGTAAATCCTTAATTTAAGTTGTTGTATGAATTTACAAATATTTTTGTGCGGTGGTATAATCAATCCCAAGTATTCAATATAAAATCCCAACACACCCCAACGTTAAACCTATCAAACAAAAGCTAAGAAGCAGAAAAAAATTGGGTGGTGAAGATAAAATACGAAATTGTTGAGCCATTAGACACTAGAATTATTATTGTATACAATTATTCTTCTTATTCGGCTGACATTGTTGCAATTCCAAGGAAAAGAGGAAAAATCAAGGTACGGTCGACTAAAGGGATATGAACAAAGCCAATCGAAAATATGACTGACATGGGCGGATAATACTGTTGTTCACAAGCTACTTTCGTTCATGGACGGGTATGTTGGTACAATTAGATACTGGTGTCATCGAACGATAAAGAAAGATTGCTTCAACATTCTGTGTCACCTACTACTGGATAATATTTTTTTTGGTTAGAAAAATAAGAGAGCCACGTACCGGAAGATGGCCACCACTGTTCCATAATGAAGTAGAGGTCTATGTGGACAACATGGCTGTGAAATCAAAAAGCCTGGGTAAGGATATATCCATAATCTGGGCAAGTTCTTTGAAAAGATCAAGAAGTACCAACTAAGGTTGAAATCCCGTAATGCCCATTCAAAATAACTTCGGAAATAAATTAGGCTTCATGATTAGCGAGGTTTTGAAGTGGACCTAAAGAAGATCAAAGCAATTATAGACATGCTGCCGCCAATCATGGAAAAGGATATTCAAGTTTCTTGGGCAAAATCCAGTACATCAGCAGGTTTATCCCGAGATAACTACAATTTTTGAGCAGTACAAGTATCACCCTTAACGGTCTTGTGACATTTGGGTTTCATTTCGTTTGGGAGTTACCACTTGATACATTTATGTACTAAAATTAAGACTAGTTTTAAAGACCCCAAGTCCGGTCTTTATCAATGATACTAGTTAGGAGAATTTGGTACGAGATTAGGTAAGATCAAAACTCTAAGCCGTGCTCAGGATATTCGATTTGTATTTATCACATCATCTTCTTAAACGTAACGTAATGCGTTTATGAATACTTTGAATGTCGTATGTTTTCATAGGTGCATCTAAAGACACAGATCGATTTTTAATCTTGGTGATCTATCAATCATTGGAATATATTATGATGCAATGATACAATTTATAACATTCATAAAAAACTAATAAATTGAATTACAGCATAACTGAAACATAAATTAAAG
>JAQSVH010163773.1:0-24581 GCA_029448705.1 Adansonia digitata | reverse complement strand
AAAAATAATAAAAGAATAAAAAAATTTATCTTAAGACTCTGTTTCAACTAGAAGTATGAAATTAGACTTGAAAGACTTGAATTGGTCTGAGAGTCCAAAATGTCTATTAAACTACACCTTCTATGCGAAAGTATCTCGATAACTTTAACAGACTCGGTTCTAAAATAATAATACTAACAATGCCCTCTAAGGCATACCTTGGACATGAAAGTATTGTGGTACCCTAAAGGACTAAATGCTATAAAAGAATGAACCTATTCTTATTTTGCATATTGTTGCCATGAGGCCCTCCTTTAAAACTTCAAACGATTCGAAGGGCATAGCACGCTTGACTTAAGAATGAATGATGGTTGGTTATGGTCGAGGTTTTGAATTATCCCATGGTTGGGATTTGGATTAGGCTTAATAATGTGAAAGAGAGGGAGACCCTTAGGTGAATCACTCACCCAACTAGTCTTAAATGGCCACCATGAAGTGGCCTTTAACTTGGAGTTGCCATTGATCATTTCAGGCTAGGTCCAATCAGATGTCAATTGAAAACAATATTCTGAGTTATGAAACTTGAAACATCGATTTCAATGTTTACAAAGCTTAGAGATTCATTGGTTGGGTTTAGGAATTGGTTACGCAAGAGAAAGGATTAGCATACCCATGACATTCAAAATCAGTACCTACTAACTATGTCTCACTTTAATCATAATTGAATCAATTCCATTTAGTCTTTATTTAGATATAATCCTCTTAAATGTATGAAGTTTTGGTGGAAAATACAAATCTGAGTTTTAAAGAAAATTAGATCACCTATGTGCCTCGAAGATGTGAACAACATAGGATCTTTTTGAAAATAATGTCTGGATTGGATTAAAAAAACTAGATGATTCATATTAGGCACTAGAAAGATACCAACATGAAACATTGCCTTGTAAATTTTATTGAAAAAAATAAATTTTAAACATGAATGCATGATAATCGTTACAAAAGGAAATGTGTTAGTAAGATGGTAAAAGAGAAATATAATAATATCATAAACACATAATCATAACCAATAAAACATGAAAAAGGAGGGACGATCAAAATGTATCTCATAATACCTTCGATTATTGAAGAAAAAGTAGGATGACAATTTTAGAGACAGGTTTGGATTAGGTGGTGATTTGAGGGACAAAGATGATTTTAATCAAAATAGTCTGAGGCACCCAAAAGAGAGAAAATTTTGGATTTTATTGAGGTAAAGCAGGGTTGGAGTATTCCTTTGGAATAATGGGGTTAGAGTATCCCCAAAGATAGAGTTAGGAAAATATTTAGCAGTAAAGAGAAAATTTAAATCTTTAATTAAAAATAGGGTTAGAGTATCCCTTTAGAATAGTGGGGTTGGAGTATCCCTAAAGATAGAGTTAGGAAAATAATTAGGAATAAAAAGAAAATTTAGATTTTTAATTAAAAACGGGATTGCAGTGTCCCCACAGAGCAATAGAGTTAGAGTATGTACATTAGCAAAAATTTTAATATACTTTTTTTTTGTTTTTGTATTTTAGCCTTGATCCGAGTCAAAAGGGGCTAGTGTTGTGCAAGAACCAACTAGATGCATTTTGAGACATTCAAACATCTCGATAAAAGGATATTAAAAAATTAAATTGTAAATAGGGGACAACATCGTGTCATCTCTTTTCTTGAATTTTTTGGGTGCATCCGAAAGTTTTAGAGGGTAAATAAGGTACCATTGGAAAGGTAGCTTGATAAGGTTTAATATAAAAATATTCCAAGAATCCTAGAAGATTGGTTTCTAGGCAAAATTAATTTTTAAAGTTAGGTTTGTCATGACACTGGCAACATGTACAACAAAAAGGGCCTGATGGACTTTGGAAAATCATTCCAAGCTTGTCCTGAATCATTATATCATGAATAATACCATTTTGGAAAGTGAATTTTGTGAAAGTTTTAGGAAAAAAGTTTAAAAATTTCATAAAAATCATCCGATGGGCCGAGATGGCCCAAACAAAGTGTTATATGCTAGTTTTAGGGGTTCCAGATTGCAATGCTTCAAAAAATTATCAATCCCTCATTTGGGGTGATCCGAGGGCAAGTAAGACACTGGTAGAAAGTTAATTCGATGCCCTTTAAGGGAAAAATATTAGAAAAATCAAAAAAAATATTTTGTGGTTCAAAAATGATTTTTTAAATCTGAACTACAATGCTATCAGAGTAAAAACATGGGGATCATTCGATATCCCGAGTTTCCTGAGGGTCAAATTCAATTTATGGACATCCGAGCATCCATAACACAGGGGAAAGAATGACACGGGCATCATGAGTTCATTCCACAATCCCAAGTAGTTTGGGATGATGAAGCAACTAGTTGACCATGCCATAAAGGTGTTAAACTCAAAATCAGAGCTTAGAATTTTTCGACTAAAAGAAGTTAAGTTTGCTTGGAAAATGACATCTTTAAACTTCAATTATCATGAATCAAGAGCTAAAATGTTTGCTTTGTCCCCAAGATTGGAAGACTAATTTTATGAAAGCATTAAGTCCATGCTATTCTTCATCTATTGGAGGTAGCATGAACTTAACTTGGGGATTTTTCTAAAAATCAGGTTTTAAGAAACAACCAAGCATTTTAATAGAGATATCATGAACAAAATACAGCACATACAAAGATAAACATGGATTAAACATGTAGACATACAAAGATGACATTTTAACATGAAAATGGTCGACAAAAATGCGAGAAGATGACAAATAGGGTGCATGGAGATGATATGAACATGTTTAAACAAAGAAATTGAATCTGAAGTTGTCAAGACAGCATTTTTATTTCATGAGACTCCTTAAAACACAAGAAAATGCATGAACATTCATAAGACATGCTAAGGTGACCATTTAAATATGAGATGAAAATGTGAATATGGAAGGAACGTGGCAAAAGATACATGGACAGAGGCTGTTGCAATGATAAAAATGAAGTATGGTGAGTTTATATATCTAAACAACATCAAGGTGTCAAGAGGGTCATTAAGATACTAAGACTACCATAAACAAGGCAGCAATGATGCGTGAGAGTCTTAGAAGGGTCATGGCAGCATAAAGGGCTCACTAAAATAAAATAGTTGATCAAAATAGAAAATATATGAAACAAGGTAGAAAATATACTAGGCTCCTTTTTTTAAAGTAGTGACTGTAAGCTTAGTTTCTTCCCACTTTTTGCTATTATTTAGCAAGAAAAAGGTGAAATAAAGAAGTTTCTGCTAATATGGTTGTTGGTGGGGTGTTTTAAGCATGAAAGTATATGAAAGGTTGAGTTTTTGAAGGTGTTCTAGTGGTGGTTTTAGGGAGCTGTGGGAGTGGAGGTTGGTTAAGGGTGAAAGGTAATGGAATAATGTTTTTGGTGAATTTTTAGAATTGGAGTTGCTAGAGGATTTTGGGAAATAGATGGAGTCTTTTGAGATTGTTGGAGAGCTCTTTTGAGGATTGCTGAAGGTTCCTCTTTTTAAGATAGCTAGGAGATTTTTTTTAATTTAATGTTCATTCACTACTTTTAGAAGATAATGCAAGGGTATTTTTGATTTTTTCGTCTTATGCCAAGGGACATCTCCAGCTACAATGCTTAACTGATTCTCTTTTTATTGGTTTTGCCATGCTAACCAATGAGGCAGAAAGGCTATGATAGTCTGCAACTAGAGATATGCCTACCATACCCTCTTATAACCATATATCTTATGAAAGTGACTTTTGTCATTGATTGTTTGAGCTCAAAAATTTGTTTGAATCTAATCATAAGCACATAGTAGAGGGTTGCAATGCTTTATGATAGTTTCTCTTCACAAAAACATGTTTAAATCCGATTTTTGAAGATTGAAAAGTGACTCAAACTAGGGAAAAATACCTTAATGTATCGATACAAAATATGTTGTATACATGCACAAGTTACTTTTTACCCATAAGTATTGATACAATGAGCTGTGTATCAATACTAAGAGCAAAAAAATGTTTCTAGTCTCGAGACATAGTGGCCTATCTTGATACTCCATGGGTTTGTATCGATATATTTTGCCAAAAATCATAATTTTAGCTACTGCCAAGATCTATATTGATATAAATATGCTAGTTTTGATACCAAACCCTCTTATCTGAATACTACATGTGAAAATTCAAGTTTTTGGCATTGATGGCCTTGTATCAATACTTGTGCACCCATATAACTTGCACATACCTATAGCTTCTTAATTTTCCTAAACTTAGTCACAAATAGTGGAAAATTGATCTGTGTATTCATTTGAATAACCCTGGTGACACCATGAAAAATGGCCTTTGATACTTTATTTTTTATATTTTCCTTTAATATGGCCCATAGGTATTTTTGACCTTCCCAAAAAAATTTTTTGCCTAGTGCCATGTTGCCTAATAGTGCCTGGCAGCACGGCACCCGACAGTCCTCCCTTAGTTTTATTTTTTTATTTTTTGATTTTATCATCTTTCACTTGAGTCTTAGTATGCTAGAAGCTAGCCAAGATGAAATAAGGTGTCTACACCTACCCCTCTTTGGTCGTTGCTAAGTACTAGGAATAGGGCAAAGACAAATAGACACCATTTTATTCAGGTAGGATGAAGGATTTGTGTGCCTACGAGGAAGTAAAGAGCTATTTATATTATGTCGAGAAAGGTTGAATAACTTGTAAAAAAGAAAATTTTGATGAGTTCTGTAGGGTTTGACCTCCCTATTAGGATATTTTTTAGTTTAACCTCAAACAAGTGCCATCAACTTGTCTGGGCTTTGAGGTAGCTAAAGAAATACATCCAGCTCTTTGTAGACTAAGATAGACATGTGCCATTAGCTTGTGTGGGCTTTAATAAGCATCTTGCTTTTTAAGGACTAGGTAGGTAGGTGCCACCACTCTGTGTAGGCTTTGATAAATGTCCTGCTTCTTGAGGAATTAGGTAGGTACGTGCCACCAGCTTGTATAGGTTTTAATAAGTATCTTATTCTTTAAAGACTGAGGTAGGTAGGTCCCACCAGCTTGTAAGCATCCTAGTCTTTGAGGACTGAGGTAGATAGGTGTCACCAGCTTGCATGGGCTTTGATAAGCGTCTTACTCTTTGAAGACTGAGGTAGATAGGTGCCACTAGCTTGTGTGGGTTTTGGTAAGCGTCCTACTCTTTGAGGACTGAGGTAGGTAGGTGCCACCAACTTATGTGAGCTTAGTGGTAGGTTAGGAAAGGCATCCTACTTTTAGAGCACTATAAGGAAATAAGTTTAGACAACCATCTTAGGTGATTTTTGATAACCATAAAGGGTCAAAGGTATTTACTTGAGGCCTTTCAAGGTTTTTCGAAATCAAAAAATTGAACCTTAGGATCCCTACAAATTTGACTTTATATATGGGAGCTAGTACTTGCAGGATGTTAAATGCTAGATAATGCATGGGGATGCAAGTGCTTATTTAAATTATGCAAGTGTAATGACTTTAAAAGCCTAATCCAATGGTTGGTTTTGGCTTTCTTTAACTTTGATAAGGTGGCCTTCTGCCTAGGGTTTGTCAATCTTGCTATAGATTTCTAGAGGCTTTGAATGTTATGGCTTTCCCTTCTTCGAAGGTATGAAAGGTCCATGATTATTTACTGGGAATAGGTTTTAAGCACATTTTTATTATCTATGGTCCCAGGACAAGACCTGTTATGGCCCCAAGAGTTTATTCTTAGTCTTTAGACATGAAACAAAGCTCTTGCAAAGTTCTATCATTCCGTGTAATGATAGGAAATCCTATTATCAGTTTTGTTTGTTTATCAAGCATAACCAAATAAATGATAAGCATGATGCGACATGGAATATAGGGTTATGAAAAGATTTTATGAGAAACCAAGCAATTGTATTTTCATTCAAAGAAAGAAGGTACAAGTTATGACAAACTTATGAGATTATGAAAGATTTTGAAATACAAAGAGATAAGAGAAGTCTTCCTAGTCGATTGGCTCTATACTGATGACATAAATTTTTCACTAACTGCTTTTAGAGATTTCTTTTGAGCAATCAATCCTTTTGGTACTGGTTGACTCATAAAGATTCCCTAGTTACCCCATCATGGGATGGGGGCTTCAAAGCTTGGTAGTTTCTATCTTTTGAATGCAAGCATAGTGCCATCAGCTGTAGGTCCATAAATGGAGAAACCCAAACATGAATAAAAAATGCCAACTTAGACTGAAGACTATCAGATTAATTACTAAGTCAAATTGTAGTGTCCTTTATTTTAGGATGTGGTCAGTTATGTGTTAGTTACACTTTTACCATTTATTTAGAGTTATGGTCCATTACTTGTTAGTAGAGAACGTGGTTATCGTGATCCATTTATTTAGGAGTCATTCAAGTATATTTAAGTTGTATTTCCTTTTAATTGAAGGCAAGTAGATTATTGAGTTTCCTTTAATTACCTTTACTTCTCCCATATTAATTTCTAGAGCCTATTTTCCAACTCAAATAGGGAATACTACATTGGTCCTCTCATTAAAAGACCATGCCTCCCAAATGCGATCAGAGTGCTCCTAATCCCTAATCCATGGAAGAAACAGTGGCTGCTCTTGCTGAATCCTTCAAAGATTTCTAAGTCTAATTAGATACCCAGAAGTTGTAGGCTACACAAAACCAAGATTCCAATCAATCTATCCATGCTACACTCCAAACTCTTGCTGCTGCGGTTGCCAGGCTTGAGCAGCACTACCTAATCCACCTACCACTACTACCCATTCCGAAATTCCATTGCCATAACTAGATCCCACCCCTATTATGTTGAGACGCCTTCAAACTCTACCATTCAATTGCTGAACCCTCTACTCTAATCCCTTCTTCCTGTCAAATCGCCCAAAATTTGCTTACCTACTTTTGATGGGTCTAAGCCTTTAGATTGGTTGTTTCAAGCAGACCAGTATTTTGTATATTATTAGATTCAGCCTAGTCAATGCCTGCCCCTAATTTCCTTTTACATGCATGGTAAGGCACTTAGGTGGTTCAAGTGGCTGCATGCTAATGGACAACTCACGACTTGGGAAACGTTTTCTTGTGCCCTCCAATTACGTTTGGGCCATCTACGTTCGATAATCATAGGCCTACATTGTTCAAGCTTCAATAGACCATAACAGTCACTAACTATCAAGCTTCATTTGAGAATATGTGCAATTTTATTGTAGGGTTGCTTGTGGATGCTATACTAGATTATTTCCTCTCGGGCCTCGACCGGACATTCAACAGAAATTGGTAGTCCTCAAACCACCAACATTACAGAGGCTATTGGGCTTGCCAAGCTGGTGGAATCTAAACTTAATCTCCAACGACCTCGATCTACCTATTCCACCAGTAATGTTACCCCTACTTCCAGCACACCCACACACTTAGCCTAGTTTTTTGCACCCTTGACACCTATTAACACCTATTCTGTTCCCTCTTACTCGCCCCACCTTGACCACAAAATACTCTTCCGATCTGTCACCTAACCCAATCTGAAATGCAGCACCGTAAAGCTTAAGGGCTTTGTTTCAATTGCGATGAAAAACATAGCCCTGGCCTTCAGTGTAAATCCCCACAATTCTTAACCCTCATCACCTCTAACACTAAGACCCTTCTCTCCTAGCCTTTGATCCTACCCCTATCTCTCCTGAGCCTCTAATAACCCATTCTAAAGCTGATGACCTACCCCCACCACCTCAGCCTATACCCTTACTCCCTCCAGCCGATGAGGTCAAATTTCACCTTTCCATGGCTGCCTATCTTGGTTCCCACTTGTCTCGAACCTTACGACTTATTGGCACTATTCGGGGACATTAGTTCATTATTTTAATTGACTCTGGGAGCACTCTTTCAACCATGAGTTGCATAATTTTTACAGCTTTCTATCCTCTCAGATCTTGACTTTCTAGTTATGGTCGGTAATGGTGACTCATTACTTGTCAAGGTCATTGCATGGATATTGTGCTGAACCTCCAAAATTAGGATTTTACCATTCCATTTCTGGTTCTCCCTATCCAAGGTGCCGATGTGGTTCTTGGTATTTAGTGGTTAAGTACCCTAGGTCCAATTATGGCTAATTTTTTGTGTCAACAATGGGTTTTTACCATCACGCTTCATGGATTCAACTTATTGCCAGCTCAGCTATCTCAGAAACAATACACCACCAACTCTGCAGAATGCTTAAAATAGGTTCAATTCACTCTCTTTTCTCTCTTTCTTATGAACTCTATCCACCATCTCCTACCTTTGCACCCGATCCCTCCACTCAGCATCCCTCCAACTTATAAAAGTTACTGGAGAAATTTTCCAATATCTTTTAAATCCCTATTGACCTACCACCCATGCCCTCATGATCACCAGATCCACCTCTTACCTAATTCTAAGCCTATTAATATTAAACCCTATTGCTACCCCCACTACCAAAAAAATAATGTCCCAACTTATTTCAGAGATGCTTCGAGATGCTATCATCAAACCTTACACCAGCCCTTATTCCTCCCTTATGTTGTTAGTGCATAAGAAGGATAGATCTTGGCAGTTTTGTTTTAACTATCGTACACTTAATGTCGTTATGATTTGGGATAGGTTCCCTATACCTACAGTTGATGAACTCTTAGATGAACTACATGGTGCAATGATGTTTTCTAAGAGTGACTTATGATCAGGCTACCACCAGAGTTAGGTTTAACCTCATGACACTCACAAGATAGGTTTTTGCACCTCTGATGGGCATTACGAATTTCTCGTTATGCCATTCAGCTTCATCAATGCTCCTTCTATGTTTCAAGCTGCTATGAATGATCTTTCTTGAGAGTTTTTACGAAAATTTGTTTTGCTCTTTTTTGATGATATACTTATCTACAGTGTTAATTGGGCCGATCATATGGTGTATTTATCTCAGGTTTTTGCCCTATTATCTACTCACTGTTTTTATGCTAAGCTGTCTAAATGTGTCTTTGTATGTTCCTAGTATTTGTTCTTTAGGCCACATTATTTTGAAGAATGGCGTAAGCACGGATCTGGATAAGATAGAGGCCATTCTAGACTAGCCCGTCCTAACCATGGTAACAACCTTGCGTAAATTTTTAGGCCTAACCAGCTATTACAAAAAATTTGTATGTAACTATGCCACCATTGCTCGCACCCTTATTGACCTTTTACAAAGTTCATAGTTTCATTGGACAACCGACGCAACCACTACCTTTTTAAGACTGTCATGACTCGTCTATTAGTCTTAGCATTTTTAGACTCTTTGGCACCGTTTGATCTAACTATCGATGCTTCAAGCATAGTAGTGGGTGTTGTGCTATCACAAAACGATCATTTGATTTCATTTTTTAGCAAGAAATTGGTTCCACACATGTAATCGGCATCCACCTACACTAAGCAACTTTTTACAATTACTAAAGCAGTAAAAAAATGATGACACTATCTTTTGAGCCAAAAATTTACTATTTATACATATCAACGAAGTTTGAAACACTTGCTCTGCTAATCAATACAGACACCAGAACAACAGAAATGGGTGACAAAGCTACTGGGTTTGATTTTGAAATTCAATACAAGCCAGGGAAAGAAAACAAAGTGGCCAATGCTTTATCTAGAATTGACTCACCTCTATTTTTAGCTTTATCGATGCCAATTTTTCTAGGACTTGCTACCTTTTAAAATTTTTATGTTTCCACTGATGATGGCCTCAAGTTTTTGCATCGACTAAGGTTAGATTCCACTCAATTGTCACACTTTACCATTCATGACAGCCTAGTTTACTTCAAAAAAAAGATATACATACCTTTGGAAGTTGATCTGAGGGCCACACTTCTTGCCGAGTTTCATAGCTTACTGATGGGAGGACATTTAAGAATCAAAGCTACTATAGCTCGACTTGCTGCGTCATATTATTGGCCTAGAATAAGCAAATATGTTACAAAATTTGTTCATGATTGCATTGTCTGCCAAATCAACAAAGCCCCTAACCATAAACCTTACAACCTACTCCAACCCTTACCTATTCCAGACTAAGTTTGGGAAAATATTTCTATGGATTTTATCACTCACCTTCCTTTTTCATATGGTAAAACCGATATTTGGGTCATTGTCGATCGCTTTTCCAAGTTTACCCATTTTATTACCCTACCCATTAAGTATAATGTCACCTACCTTGCTTGCATTTTTTTATCTAATATCTATAAGTTATATAGACTCCTAAAATCCATAGTATAAAATAGAGACATCTTATTCTTTAGCCAATTTTAGAAGAAACTATTTTCTTAGTGTGGTACCATATTGAAGTACAGTAGTTCCTACCACCCCCAAATCGATGGACAAATTAAAGTCGTCAATCGCATACTTAAATCATACCTGCACTATTTTGCTGGTAATGAACCAAAGCTCTGGACTAGATATTTACATCTCACTCAGTTTTGGTACAACACCAACTACCACAACGCCATCAAGATGACCCCATTCTAGGCCCTCTACGATCTACCCCCTACTGTTCTCTCCTACTTACCCGACAGCTCTAAAAATGCATCCATTGACCATATCGTCACTACCTGAGCCTTTATCCTTTAAACCCTTAAAGGTAACCTTAACATCACTAGGCAGATTATGGAATCACAAGCAAATAATAATCGCAAAGACATCAAGTTCAATCCAGGCGATTATATGTACGTTAAGTTAAAGGCTTATCGATAATCTTTAGTTGCTCGTCGTCTCTCCAACAAGCTATCTCGCTGCTACTTTAGCCTTTAAATGGTACTCCACCACATTAGCAATGTGGCTTATCACTTGGATCTTCCAACATCTGCCTAGATACATCTCATCTTCCTTGTGTCATTGTTGTAACCTTATCATGGAGACTCACCACCTCAGCTCTCTCTTCTCCCTATGATTGACAAGGACACATGCTTTTACCTATGCCCAAGGATTATTTTGGAGGAGCAACTGGTTTGACGTAGTGGTGTTAAAGTCCCTCATGTCCTTATCCAATGGCAAACCCTTGGTCTTGAAGAAGCCACTTGGGAAGATCTTACGCCACTGCTTTAAGTTTTTTCTCACCTCAGCTTTTCAATGCATGACAGTTGCATTCCATTATCATATGCTGAGCAAGAGCCATCTGCCCTTCTCTATTCAGACAAGGCAAAATGTGAAAGCTTCAAGAACTTAGGCCTTAAGGATAAGGCCCTACAAAAGGGAGGGAGTATTATAGTGCCATCTACTATAAGTCCACAAATAGAGAAACCCAAGCGTGAATCAAAAAAGTCAACTTGGATTAAAGATTATCAAATTAATTACTAAGTCAAATTGTAGTGTCCTTTATTTTAGGAAGTGGTTAGTCATGCGTTAGTTACACTTCTACCGTTTATTCAGAGTTGTGGTCCATTACTTGTTAGTGGAGACCATGGTTATCGTGATCAGTTTATTTAGGAGTCATTCAAGTCTATTTAAGTTGTATTTCCTTTCAATTGAAGGAAAGCAGATTATTTAGTTTCCTTTAATTACCTTGACTTCTCCTATATTAATTTCTGGAGCCTATTTCCCAGCTCGAATAGGGAATACCATAGCAAGTGTGGATGAGGTTTGGTCAGCATAGAACAAATAGGTGAGGTTATGACTTGGTGTGTTCATTAGAGTTATGAATATGGGGTAAAAGGGTTTGGTCGCCTAAGTCACTCTCTCAGGTTTTCAACTTAAGCTGGTTTTTTTTTCTTTTTTTTTTTCATTTTTTGTTGTTTTGCTGTTTTTTATTTTTAGAGAATGGTAGGTGAAGGACCAATAGGATACCCTTTTAGGTTTTCATCCTAAAATCCTTTCAGGCATAGTATTTCTTAACAAAATCATAATTCACATGGGTAGGTTGCTGCCATCCATCTTGGTTAAGATTAGGGCTCTTTTAGAGGATACGCGTTTCACCACGTATGGCTTTTCCCAATTTAGGGTCTATTTTTTGTGAGCATCTTTATGGATCGGGAGAATTTATTTGAGTACTAAGTTACCTTCTTGGAACTAGTAGGGATAAGCCTTTTAGTTATGGGCCCTCATCATCCATTTTTGATATAACTGCCCATGACAAATGGCTTTATTCTTTTATCTTCAACGAGATTGAGTTGCTCATATCGGCTTTTAACCTCAAGTTGGGATTCAATCAAGACTCTAAGTGAAAGGATTTCAACCTTGATTGGCAAGATAGCCTTCATGACATAGACCAAAGAGAATGGGGTAGCACATGTGGAAGTTTGCACTACTGTATGATAGGAATGAAAGGGCAAAGGTAACTTTTTATGCCAATCTTTGCATGTCTTAGCTATCTTTTCAACTATCTTTTTGATATTCTCGTTGGTTGCTTCAACTGCCTCATTCATATTTGGACAATATAGGATAAAGTTTTGATGCTGAATCTTAAACGAAGAGTAGACTGCTTGCATTATCTTATTCTTCAGGTTACATGCATTATTCATGAGATCTGTTCAAAAAGACCATATCTACAACTGATGTCCAGTTTTACAAATTTAAACATAATAGATCTGGTGACATTGGTATAAAAAGCTGCCTCTACCAACTTGGTGAAATAATCAATTGCAACTAAAATGAAGCAATGCCCATTAGAAGCCTTAGGGGTAATAGGTCCAATCATTTCCATGCCTCAAATGGTAAAAAGCTATGGAGCTGTTAGAATATGTAGAGGTGTTAATGGGACGTGGATTTTATCAGTGTAGATTTGGCATTTATGACACTTTCGAGCATAGTTAATGCAATCCTTTTTGATAGTCAACCAATAGTAGCCTGATCGCATGACTTGTCTTGCCATTCAGTGTCCATTAGTATGCGTACCATAAATTCCTTCATGAACTTATTCAAGTATTCTTTTAGCTTTAGTGCATCCACACATTGGAGTAATACTTGATCCTAGCTTTTCCATTAGTATGGTTTTTTTGTTAGTTTTGATGGCGTCTTTTGGGTACCATTGATCCTTGATGTATTAAAGGATGTCATGATACCATGCCAAACCGTCTTTCTTTTTTTCAACATTCTAACAATGTGTCAGGGTTGTATAGATGCTCATTTGAAAAGCGATGTCTGATTCTCGATTGACTTTGAACATGGATAATAAAGTGGCCTAGGTGTCAGTAATTTGGTTTTATTCTCGAGGCAGATGTTAAAAGTTGATATCATCAACTATTTCTAGAGCTCTGATGTTAGATTTCCATAGTGGATCAATTTAGCATCATGTGTTTGTCATTCTTCATTCAATTGGTTAATGACGAGGGCTGAATCTCTAAACACTTATAGTATTCGAATGCCCCTTTCAATGGCTGCTTGGAGTCCCAGATGTAGGCCTCATATTCAGCTATGTTGTTGGTGTACTGAAAGTTTAATTTAGCTATGAAAGGGTAATCATTTCCCTCAAGTGAGATAAAAATTGCCTTAATTCCATGCCCCAGTTCGTTTGAAGATCCATCAAAATATATTTTCCATGATGACCCACACTTGGCAGTGTTCTCTGCTTCAGATATGCACATCAAGTTTTCATCAGGAAACGCAAAGTCTAAAGGCTAATAGCCATCCGTTGCTCGATTTGCCAAAAAGTATGCTATTACACTACCTTTTATTGGTTCACATACACGATATCGTACTCATAAAGCATAACTTTTCATCTAGCTAACCTCCCGAACAAGGCAGTAGCTTTGCACAAATACTTTATGGGATCAAGCTTGATGAGTAGCCACGTAGTGTGGTACAAAATGTATTACCTTAACCTTCAGGTACCCAAGCTAAAGCATAACATAGCTTCTCTACTAATAAATAATTATTTTCATATTCTATAAACTTCTTGCTCAAGTAATAGATACTATGTTCCTTTTTTCTTGATTCATTATGTTATCCTAATACACAGCCCATCGACTTGTCTAGAATTGATAGATATAGGATTAGCGATTGGCCAGGCACTAGTGGCATAAGCACTGGAGGGTTTAAAAGGTAATGTTTGACTTTATCAAAAGCTTCTTAGCATTTTTGATCCCATTCTTTGGGATTTTGTTTTTAAAGTAGCCAAAAGATCAGATTGCATTTATCGGTCAACTAAGATATGAATTATGCTATGTAGTTCAGTCCTCCTAAAAAACTTCTCACTTCTTTTGAGTTTTAGGCGGTGGCAAATTCTGAATGGCCTTAACCTTGTTAGGATCAACCTAATAGTTTACCGAATGTGGCACCAAATATTCATTTGGTAAGATTCAGCTTATGCTGGTATTTGCAAAGTCTCTTGAAAAGTTTTCACAAATTGGCCACATGTTCACACTCTTTTGGCAACTTGGTGATCATATCATCCATATAGACCTCAATTTCCTTATACATGAGATTGTGGAACAATGTTACCATCACCCTTTAGTAAGTTGCCCCAGTATTCTTGAGTCTGTAAGGCACACTTTGTAGCAAAAAGTGCCTCACATGGTTATGAATGTGGTCTTTTCCATGTCTTGAGCTACCATTTTGATTTGGTTATAGCTCAAAAACCCATCCATGAAGGGAAACAGTCTGTTTTTGGCATTATTGTCTACTAGGGTGTTTACGTAAGGTAAAAAGAAATTATCTTTTGGGCTGGCTCAGTTTAGATCCCTATAATCTACACATATTCACTTTACCGTCCTTTTAAAGAACTGGGACTATATTGGCTACCCATTCAGGATATTTCACTACTTTAAGAAATCCTGCTTCAAATTTCACTTCTTCTTTAATCTTCAGAAGTATTTCAGGTTTAATCCTTCTGAGCTTTTGTTGTATCGGCTTACATTAGGTTTAAAGGGGAGTTTATAGACCATAATGTTGGTATCTAACCTAGGCATGTCTTGGTATGACCAGGTGAACACATCCCGATATTCTTAGAGTAGACTTATTAGTTCAGCTTGAGTTAATGGTTTTATGGAAATTCCAGTTTTGACTTTTTTTTTCTTCTTATATTTCACGGTTTATGGTTTTAGTGGGTTCTTCATGAGTTAATATCTATTTTGCTTCCTGTTCAACTAGTCTTAATAGGTCTAGAGGAATAGGGTAGTTTTTAAGATCCTTTTTAGATTACATTACACTGGCACAGATCGATTGCTCAAAATCAATTACTGAAGTTTTAGTTTGAAGATTCATATCACCTTAATCAGGGTACCTAAAAATATGAAAAAAATCAATAAAAATTGGAAAACTATGGAAAGAAAGGTTTAAGGTCGACAAGAACTATGAACATAAAGAATGAAATGCATTATGCTTAGTCATTTTCATTGATAATACTTAATAAAAGATGCCCATAGAAAAGATCCTACAATGTTTTTAAGTGAGAGCATGTAGGTTTAGTTTATAGCATTACTTTAAAGCAAACTTAAACAGTATAGGAATCTTAGTCTCAGTCCAAACACTCAAAAAAAGTCCTATAGGGCATAGACCAGTCTCTAGATTTATGGTTGACATTTTTAGCTCATCAATCACATTTATGGAGACATTTTTGAATCTGTTGTTCAGTATGAGCACAACATTAGTGGAGCTAGTGTTTACATGTCTTTTTAAGCAAAAACTTTCCCAAAATGGTAGGAATATTATTGGTTTATCCTCCATGTCTCATTTTGACAAATGAGCCATCCTCTTCTCACGCTTTTTCTAAGCTTGTTTCTTTTTTGCTACGCATTGGGCTGAAATCCTAGCCCTCTGTTCTCAGTTGGGTTAACAACTTTTAATGCTTCAACAATCCCTTGGAGGTGTTTTTTGAATCTTTTTCCATCTTGGGCACCTTTGCCAACAATCAATTTCAAACCCATGTAAACACTCTCTAATAGGTAGGGCTGAATCATTGGCAACCCGTCCTTGACATAAGTAGCATTAACAAACTCAAAGGATTGGAAAGAGAATCTTGGGATATCTTTGTCAAGTTTGACATATGGGGTATCAATTAAGGTAGCAGCAATAATATCTTCTTCTCTTCTAATATTGACAACTTTATTCTCAATGATGACTTTCAACTTTTGGTGCAAAGATGATGGTACTACCCTGGCAAAATGAATCTAAGGCCTTTCTAATAGGCAGTTATATAATGGAGTAATGTCCATCACATGAAAGTCAACTTCGTAAGTACATAGGCTAATTTAGAGTGGAATAATGTGTTCCCCACAATGTTCTGACAAGTTTGGCCGAATGCTCATATATCATATGACTATTCTAGATATGAGATGCGTCAATGAGGAACTTGTTCAAGCATGACATGGGTATTATATTTAAAGCTGACCCATTATCGATGACACCTTCGGCAACGTGCTGCCTTTACAAAATATGGTGATATGAATGATTTTATAGTTTCCTTTTTTTTCGTGTGAGATTTCATCATCATTGAAAGATATGTAATTATTGATAGTGATGTTGCTTATTAATTGATCAACTATCCAATGGAAATATTGGGAGGGACATAGGCCTCATTCAAAACTTTAAGGATGGCATTCCTTGTAAGTTTCAGAATTCAACAGTAGTGACAACATAGATATCTTTGCTGGTTGCTTGTTCAATTAATTGACGATGCTATATTCACTATTTTTAATAAACTCGAGGAATTTTGTAGCTTTTTTGAAAACTACTAAATCTGAGTTTTTGATTACAGATTTTGGTACTTGAGGAACAAGACCAGTATTCTCTTGTTGAGTTTCATTTCTTGATGCTGTTGGGGCATAACATCTGCCACTCTGAGTTAGGTGACTTATTCTTGAAAGGTCTACTCTTGTTGCTTACCCTGAAGATTAAAGTTTTGTTTTCATAGTTCCAAGGAACCACCTTATCATCCTTATAAGGGAAAATAGATGGAAGTTGAATTATCATCCTTATCATAGACTAAATAATAGAAACTTTAACTCTTGGTTAATTGTCGTACAAGATCAATAGCCTTCCAACCCTATAAAGAGGATTGCCTTCTTCTTTTTCTATAGTGTTAACAAATGTTATTGCCTTTGCAGACTCGATATGCAAGGTTTGCTTTTCATCATAGAATTCAATGCTACCTTCATTCATCATCTTTTGAACCATAGAATGAAACTTTTTGCACATTTGAAGAGTATGGCTATAAATAGTATGAAAATCATAGAAGTTATCAATTTTTTCCTCTATCTTCTTGGTTGTGTTAACTAGCTTAGCTTGTACCAAGATTGCCATACCAAATTCATTGATGTTCTAACTTCTTCTATGTTTTCTACAATCTCATAGTTTTCTTCAATGACTATTCTCTTTAGGTCTAACTTAGCATGGGTTTAAGATGAACTAGCTCTAGTGCCAGATTTTGGTTATTGACCAACTTTTATTTTTCCTTTCCCTTTGTCTTTGCAGATACCTTTTCTACCCGGTTCCTATTCCATGGCCTCATTGACCATCTCATAAAGTATGACTACATTTGCAAAGCTTTTCGAGAAGTTTTTTACTACCTTTTCGTAATAAGGGCCTTGCAATATGCCAAAGAATCTAACAATCATCTCTCTTTCCATCAATAAGGGATGAATATGGGCAACCTTCTTTATCCATCTTGAAGCATACTACCTAAAACTTTTATCAGCTCTTTTTTCATGCCCATAAGAGATAAGTAACTTGAGATCCAGTCATCTGTAGGTCTCTCATCATCCATGGTATTAGTAGATGGATCAACATGTTCATCCCCTTTTTTATAGGACTTAGTCTCAGACTGATCCATTATCCCTTGGACAATTTACAAAAATGATAGGCAATGTTGCAAATCATGTCTTTGATCGTAACGGTAATAGGATGTTTCAGTCGTATTCCTTCTTTGATTTTTATCATAAGTTACTAAGCTTGCCAGACCTTATTTATCAGGGTTTTAACTTCTCGAATGCTTCTTTTAACCCAAAGACCTTTTCCCTCGATTATTGCATTCATTCTTGGTTTAGTATGATTAAGGTGTGGATTGGCTCTAACATTTGGTCCAGGCCTTTGTTAGACCTTGATCATTCCTTTTTCTAGTAGCCCTGCATGTTTATTTTAAATCAAGTGCAGTTCTCAATGGAATGGCCTTATGCTCTAGTGTGGTATTCATAATAAGCATTCTCATCATACCATCTGGGGTAAGGTGGTGATTTTGGGTTTATGAATACTAGGGCCACTAGTTTACCTACCAATAAGTAAGAGTAAATCTTTTTAGAGGAGTAAAAGAGTGGTTCAAAGTGTTCCCTTTCTCGAGTTGCTTGTTGATTGTTTGGAGCCCTCACATTATTCATGTTGTGAGGTTGTGCACTCTAGGTCACATTTTGATCAGGATATAGCATAAAGCTTATTGCTGTGGAGCAGGGGAGCAAGGATTAAGAGTTATATTTAACATGCTTGAGAGGTACATAAGTTATGCTAGATGTAGACACTGATTAAACCTAGCATGATTTTCACCAACAATGTTCACCTACTTCTCCTTACCCTTAGTTATTATCTTCTTGACCGATCCAGATAATTCCCTAATGGATATCCTACTGTTTGTGATGGCATTCTCAACCATTTCACTTGATACAACCATATCGATAAAATTTTTCGTGGCGCTTTCTACTAGCCATTCATAGTAAGGAGCTCGTAGGGTGTTAACAAACATGATCGTCATTTCTTTTTTAGTTAGAGGGGATGAACTTTAGCGGCCTCCTCTCTCCATCTCATGAATATTACCTAAAGCTCTCAGAAGATTTTTTTCTCCACGTTCATAAGGGAAAGGTGATCCGAAGCTGAATCAGATACATGCTTATACTGTTCAAGGAATGCACGTGCCAAATCTACCCATCTTCGAATTCTTACAGGATCAAGCCCTATATACCATCAAAGAGCTACCCCAATGAGACTATCCTGGAAGCAATTGGTCAATAACTTCTCGTTCTTTTTATACCCTACCATTTTTGAGAGTACATGCGAAGATAGGCAGTGGGATTGGTAGTCCTATTGTATGTTTCAAAATCAGTCATTTTAAACTTAGGTGGGATAATAAGACTCGAAACTAGCCTTAATGATTTTACATCAATGATTCCAAATTTGTTACTGCTTTCAACAGCTCAAAGACGCTTATCTAGTGACTGATACTTGTCCAAGTCCTCATCATTTTCTAAAGGATGCTTTGCTTTATCTTGCTTCATTTGCACATTGAGCTCTAAGACTATAGCCCTTGCTAGTGAAAAGCTTATGTCTTGAAATCCTTGAATTAAATAGGATGCCATTGTAGGATTGATGTAAATGAATGGTTAGGTTGGTGGGATACTTCTTGCCGAAGGATGCTGCCCATTAAATGCCCCTTCTTGAGCATTGCTGGCTTTAGTATCACCATTCAAATTACTTTCAGGATTGACTAGTTTTTTTCCTGCCTCAACTGTGCTCATTTGTCCTTTTTCTTTCAACACACAGGATAGCAGCTTTTTAGTTCGATAATCTAAGTTTAGAGTTCCTCGTTCTTGTAGAGTGATTACTCTTACGATTTTTTATATATGAGTTTGAGTTTTTCAATGCGGGCTTGGTGATCGTTTTTCATTGCTTTTCAATGATTGCAAGTGCTGTACCAATGGCAAATTGTAGGTTTTGTGTATTAGAGCATCTTCACCTTAAATTATTATCAAATTAGGCCATTATGATATATTCATGCACATGTTTGATGCAATGAGAGTGAATAGGCAATCATGAAGACAAATGAATGAGTAAGACAATAAAAGAATTAGGTTAGTCATGCAAATACAAAAGGACAATTAGATCAAGGGGCAGCTCTTCCAATATCTTCTTTCATTAAAGCAATAAAATGTCTCGATTACATATGATTACATTTGAAAATGCCCGACACGGTTACATTGCCTGATTACATGGTCTAAGAAATATAACAAGTCTTGTTCATGGGCTCCAATGGGTTAGATATCATGTGTCAGGGATCAGGCGACATCCATCATATTCTCGGCCTTTAACTAAGCTACTTGAATTTGCTTTGTGAGATGGTAATGATGATCTTAAGAGTTTTGGCATGCATGATCAACCACTTGAAGCCATTCTTGCTCCCGCTATTTGAAGGCTCTCACTAATACATTGACTTGGTCTTGGTGAGCTTGAAGAGGATGCTCTAAATTTTGAATTATGTGTGTCAGAGCACTATTTTCAACCTGGTTTGTTCTCAAATCCCAAACTCTAGCTTCTAGCTGTTTATTCTTCCTTTGGTAAGTTGATGCAAGAGCCTGTGTTCTAACAAGCTTTTCCCTATTGACCCTAACAGCTTCTCTCCATTAATATAGTTCTTTCTTGAGAGTAGTAATTTTTGTCCTCCACTCGACTGATGACTTTGCAAGTCTTTGAGACTTACTAGCTTTGTTAAGGGCCCAACTCACCATCTTAGAGGTAGAGGTCTATTTTCAATTTACTATTTTCCTCTTTTAATCGAGTAATCTCCTCAGCAAAGGTTGTGTTTTCTTATTCAAACTCTCACTTGAACAATTCAATCTCAAATGGAAATTCATTAACTGGTATTTGTGATGTCGTAATGCCAAACAGGCATAAGGCATCATTAATGCAATAGATCCTCTATTCATTATATCTTAGGGTCATACTACTCCTTTTCTAATATCTCTTTATACAGCAGGTTTGTTTCCATGCATGATAAGCTAAAAGAACTTTCAACCTATAAGTAGGCTTACCATAGCCGAAATCCTATAACTCTAGGCCATGGATGAAAGGGATGAATTAATAGCACTAGAATTATCAAAGAACTAAAAATGGTACATAGCCAGTGCTTCCCTATAATCCTATGAGTGGCACACAACTATAATCTCTGCACTGATATATAAATGTTTATGGGAAAAAACAAAAGGCCTCGATGTAACCTCTTTCCCTTTCAGGTTTCAAAATTTCTAGACCCATTACTCTTCAAATTTGTCTTAAGGCCATTCCTTCTCAAGTACCTTGGAGATAGAGCTAAAGTTGGGTAGAAGCAATATGACGTCCTACTTTTTTCAGGGCCAAAGTGACTACAAGCTAAATGTGAAGGAGCGATGCACATCCAATGAATTGGCTTGTACCTATTTTCTTACAAAAATTAAGAGCTAGAATAGTTTTTATGATGATAGCTAGTGCAGGATTGATGTAGTAGTAAATAAGAAAAGACATCTGCTGCAGTAGCTTTAACATAGCCTAGTGTTTTAGGAATATAACCAGACCATATATCGCAAAGCGTAGATATCTTGGATGCTTTGGATCTCAATGGTCTAGCCATTGCTTCTTCCAAACTAGCCCATGAGATGCATTCACTGTTCCCCTTTGTTTTGATATGATTCTTAATCCAAGACTTCATTGCCCTGGAGATTTGAGCTAATCTTTTCTTGAAGGTTGAAGGGTTCAAT
Source organism: Adansonia digitata (assembly GCA_029448705.1). Taxonomy (NCBI): domain Eukaryota; kingdom Viridiplantae; phylum Streptophyta; class Magnoliopsida; order Malvales; family Malvaceae; genus Adansonia; species Adansonia digitata. The sequence goes on along the minus strand of JAQSVH010163773.1, from coordinate 3,221 downwards.
GCCTTGCAGTATATTCTATCAACCTTTGCTCTCTCGATGTTGTGTAATGTAGTGTATTCATAAACCATGGAGACCGAATCTTCATTATTGAAAGTGAAACACTGGTATGCTAGATTCTAAAACCTAGAGGTTGCTTGCAACAAACCAATATCCAAATGAACTTAGAAGAGAAGAGCAATATCTTTATATCTCTTAGAAAATAATTCCCTTTCAGAATTGTCCCAAATGGTCCATATAATCCTTTGATCCTGCCAATCATTTTGATAGTACCCTATCTTGATCCTTTGATGCACCATTGAGACATACCCTGGTTTAAGGACGTTTTTATCTTCACACTGCCAGCATTCTAACCATGCTTGGACTTCCTCAAAAGGCATTACCTCCTAAGTGGACTGTTGCTCTATGATAAACACCCATTGATGAATACTGAACCATTAACCAATTATCCCATGGTGATGGTGATTATGATGAAATGATGCATGGTGAAAAAGAAAAGCAAAAAAGAGAACAAGTTAGTAACCAATACGAAATAACAAAAGATAAAAAAAATAAGGAATAGTAATAAAAGCATATCATAAAATTTTCCCTGAGAATAGGCGGTATGATGCCTAAGGGCAGATATGATGATCATAAATGTTGAGGTATTAAACTGGCAACATAATGGCATGCCACATTAAAATTGCCTTTTCACAAACTAACATGATACCTTATGATGATTAAGACTGACCGTCTAAATGGTGATGTTCGTTCATCACCATCTACATTAAGTACATGCTAAGTTGTCATTAGGGCAGCATGGTGGCTTATTTCGATCAGATATAACTACTTTAAGATGGCACTCTAAGTAATGGCATTTGTTTGTCTTTACCTACTTATTAAAGAGGATTTATTGTCAAACGTAAAAGCATATCCTAAAGGAATGATCATGAAAATAAAAATGGAAACATAGCTGATAATGTTTGCCCATCATCGCCCACGTAACCATGGTATATAAGAGTAAAGGTAAGAAATGTTTCCTCAAGTGATCCTACTCTTTGGGTTATTCTAGTAGCATCGGGTATGGTTTGACATGGTTTAGCTCGTAAAGTTCACAATATGGGTTTAAGTTGACACCTATTTTGGTATCTGAATCACTTTTTTGTCCAGTAAAGACATCTAAGGCACCTCAACCCTAAACCCATCATGGGTTTTACAAAATGGGTTTGATCCGGTGGATGTATTTCCCTATGCAAATGTGGAGGGCTACTCATGAGAGATATAGGCAATTTACATCCTCGAAGGTCTTTCCATGCCTATGTAAAAGATTACTTATGAAAGCAGATGGCTCACTTCCTCTTAATAATTAGGATCCTAACCACACTATGGTGTTTCGAGGGAATCTAGTGCAAATTCAAGTGCACTGTGTCTGTTAGGGAAATAATCAAACCTTTTTGTTTTACTCCTATATTGCCATATTTATTCAAATTAACATTTATTCGTCAAAAAATAATCCCTAACAATCACAAGACAAAAACATAAATAATAAAGATTAGTGAGCAAAAATAAAAGAGAATTATATCTAAATAATTATGGAGACTGAAAAACCAAGAACTGAGTGAGCAATAGCTAGTTATAAGACTAACTCTCTAGTTTGGCTTCCCAGTGAAGTCGCCAAGCTATTGCCATATGCCTTGCCTTTAAAACTTACGACGATCCAAAAGGCATAGCTCATTCGACTTAAAAATGAATGATGGTTGGTTGTGGTTGAGGCTTTGAATTATCCCATGGTTGGGATTTGGATTAGGCTTAATAATGTGAAAGAGAGAGAGACCGTCGAGTGAATTGCTCACCCAACTAGTCTACGATGGCCACCATGAAATGGCCATAAACTTGGAGTCACCATCGATTGTATCAGACTAGGTAGAATGGGATGTCTATTGAAAAAAAATATTCTGAGTTACAAAACCTGAAGCATCAATTTCAAGGTCTACAAAACTTAGAGATTCGTTGGTTGGGTTTCGGAGTTGGTTAGCGCGAAAAAGGATTAGCATCCCTACGATGCCCGAAATCAGTACCTACTAACTATGTCTCACTTTGGTGCTAGTTAAATCAGCTTCATTTAGCCTTTATTTAGATATAATCCTCTTAAATGCATGAAGTTTTGGTGGAAAATACAAATTCAGGTTTTTAAATAACATTAGATCACCTATGCCCCTTGGAGATGTAAGGAATATAGGGGTTTTTGTGAAAACAATATCCAAATTGGATTAAAAAAATTGGATGTTTCGTATTATGCATTGAAGAGATACCAACATAAAACATTGCCTTGTAAGTTTTATTGAAAAAATAAATTTTAAAAATGAATGCACGATAATCATTACAACGTGTTAGTAAGATAGAAAAGGAGAAATATAATAAAATCATAAACAAGCAATCACAACCAAAAGAACATGAAAAAGGAGGGACGATCGAAATGTATCTCATAATTGCCTTCATTATTGAAGAATTATCGAGATGACAATTTTACAGACAGGTTTAGATTTGGTGGTGATTTGAATAACAAAGATTATTTTAATCAAAGCAGTTTGAGGCACCTGAAAGAAAAAAATTGGATTTTTTTAGGTAAAATGGGGTTGGAGTATCCCTTTTGAGAGGTGGGGTTAAAGTATCCCCAAAGATAGAGTTAGGAAAATATTTAGGAATAAAGAGAAAATTTGAATCTTTAATTAAAAATGGGTTTGGAGTATTGCCCTAGAGTAGTGGGGTTAAAGTATCCCTAAAGATAGAGTTAAAGAAATATTTAGGAATAAAGAGAAAATTTGAATCTTTAATTAAAAACAGGGTTTAGTATCCCATTGGAATGTAGGGTTGGAGTATTCCCAAAGATAGAGTGAGGAAAATATTTAGGAATAAAAGCAAAATTTTAATTTTAATTAAAATTGAGGTTAAAGTGTCCCCTTAGAGAAATGGGGTTGGAGTATCTCCACTAGCAAAATTTTAGTATAATTTTTTTTGTTTTTATATTTTACCTTGATCCGATTCAAAAGGAGCTAGTGTTGTGCGGGAACCAACCAGATGCACTTTGAGACATTTAAATGTCTCGATAAAAGGAGATTAAAAAATTAAGTTATAAACAAGGGATAACATCGTGTCATCTTCATTCCTGAATTTTTTTCAATTGCATCTGAAGGCTTCAGAGGGTAAATGAGGTAACATTGGAAAGGTAACTGAATAAGGTTTAA
>JAQSVH010163727.1:5092-24602 GCA_029448705.1 Adansonia digitata | reverse complement strand
ACGGTTGCGCAGATACTGTTCGGGGTTTTAGCAGTTATGCCTGGGTTGGGAGTTCTTTCTGCATCACATGATGGGTTCGTAGCCTTTTTCTGTTCTTTCATTATTGCGTTACATAAAATTAAGACTACAAAAATGCATTTGCTGGCATGTTCTTGTGTGTCAACTAAACTAGAAGTGTTGCAATTTTATTCTGTTTGTTTTTATACCTGCTTTTCTTTCAGCTTTATTTTTGTTCTAAATTTCCCTCTTTTATCTCACTTTTACTTATTTATCAAGTTTTTATCGCTTGAATATTTGTTGCGGTAATTCTTAATATCTGTTTTCTTTTTATTGCATTAGTTCCATTATGTTATGGGCACAAAGTGGTGAATCATTGATGGAGATGGTTGGTCATACTTCCATTGTTTATTCAGTTGATTTTCATGTTTCTGGACTTATTGTGAGTGCTAGTGAAGATCATTTGGGGACTGCTATTTAAATTTCTGTTTAAAATGATCGCATGCGTTTAATTAGTAGCTAAGGGCTGCAGCTTTATCTCTCTTGGTTCATAGGATAGAAACTAATTTTCGGGTTGACCTTGGAGTAACTATCGGTTGCTCATTCTTAGACAACTCAGCTAAGTTTTCGGAGAATCTTCTTTGGCTGTTTCTTCTTATTTCCTTTAAACATTCGTTTTTCTTTGTAACCCCTTGGCTGAAGCACATTTCACTTTCAAAACTGGCTTGGGTAATTATATCTAGCATAACGTAATCCTTTCCTTAACTTCCTTTGGTATTTTCATAATATTAAGGAAATATTTTATCTTTTTGATCTCTCGCAGTGGTAAATATTACTAGTGTGTTATTTGTGTGGAATACTATTTTATTCACATTATTGGTTATAGTTTTCTTTTTTTAAAAAAAAATCTTTTTTATACTTGCTGCTAAACATTGGTCTTGCAGGACTTGAAATGTTTTTTTTCAAAAGAAAATTTATGTCTTTGCAGATGGTGTCTGTTTGCAAAGCTTAGAGCACCCTGGTTGTGTTTGGGATGCTAAATTTTTGGAAAATGGAGATACTGTAACTGCATGTTCAGATGGAGTTATACAAATTTGGACAGTAGATCAGGGTAACATTGCAGATCCATTGGAACTTGAGGCATATGCTTCAGAACTTTCTCAATACAAATTGAGTAGGTATGATCATATGACACTTGCTATGTTCTATGTTTCCCTTGTTGTTATATCATGATCATCCTCTGCATTGGTTCCCTTTTCCTAATAAAAAAAATGGTGGGATTGATTGCTAACTGTTTAAGCCTTTGCCAATTCTCATTTTCCTTTTCTTATATTTCTCTAAAATATATTCATCTCCCAAGTAGTTCATAGTGTAAATTTTATGATTTTTTACGGCAGTTACCGGCTGGACCACTTAAGAGTTGCTAGCAGTTATCACTTTTCAACTTTGCCTGATAACCATCTCATTTCTTCATGTTGTACTTGGAAAAGTGTTGATGGTTTAAAATTGGAGGATTACCTGGGCTTGAGGCTTTACAGATTCCAGGTTGTGATTTTAACAGCCAATACATTTCAGTTTTCCTATGTGGTGCTTTAGTCATGCATATTCCATTTAATCTAGAGATGAAGAAATACTTAATTTTCCTGACCATAGCCACTTTTACTAGTCATACTTTGCTATTAGCAGTTGAATATTTCAAATGGTTGTCATAGCTGATCAGGAATTAGTGATGGCCAGACAAAAATTGTTAGAGAAGGGGACAATGGTATAGCTTATACATGGAATATGAGAGAACGGAAATGGGATAAAGTAACTTCATTCTAATTCTTTTCAGTTACTTGGTTTTATCATCTTAAAGTTTCATCTCTCTTATCTGGATTAAACTGTTCATTTTGATGCTTTACATTCTGAAGAATATGGAAGCCTTGATATCTTGTTCTTTCACATTCTGCTTTTGGTTCATAAGTTATAATTGTCATATTGTTTGTGTTTGAAATAAAAGTAATCTCTTTGATTTTAGAAGTTTAAAGGCAAATATGTTCCCTAAGTAATTTAGGTGAAGTTTCTGATGGACTATTAATTGGTGAAATGTATCTTGCCCTGTTGATAACTTTGGCTTGCCATTTTCGTCTTCTGCATACAATATCTCATGTTTGCTTGTTGCTTTCTGATTCAGATTGGTGAAGTTGTTGAAAGTCCAGATGACAGCATGAAGCATACTGTTCTTGATGGAGTTAAATATGATTATGGTCAGAACTTCACTTCTTGTTCATTTAAGGTTAATGACTTGATGTAAATATATTTGTAACTTTTGTATATTCTAACTCAGCATTCGATGTTTATATTGGTGATGGGGAGCCTATTCGTAAGTTGCCTTATAATTGATCGGGTATTTCTCTATTTTTAGCTTTCGGTTTCTACTGTTTGAAATCCATGCATCTTCCCTCGGATTTTGGGGGCCCAATTGTCATGTTATTCCAGGACATTCTTATCTTCTTCACCTGCACTCTTTCCCCAGCTTGTCATTCTTTGTGAAAATTAACTGTTTCTTTGTATTTTTTTTTTTTGAATGCTTCATCACCTTTTAACATGTAATGAATGATGGGAAATGTGATGTGCCTTGGAATGTGTCTTTCCCTTAGTTACATGGACTTGGCACTTTTGGCCACCGTACCTGCATCGACACGACACAGATATGGACATGATATGTCAGATACCGTGGTTGCAATATGGATTATTGGTATGGTTGGGAATTTGAAGAAGAAATCGTTGTTCACCTTGACACCGACAATCTCAAAGCTGTCGATGAAGACCTAGTTAAAAAAAGACAACTGGAACTTCAATCCAGTTTATTTTTCACAGAGAGAGGGAGTGGCAACAGGCAGGTGGGGGGGGGGGAGGCTGCATGAAGGAGAAGTAGAAGAAGAAGAGTGCACGAGAAAATATTAGGGCTTTCTTTTTAATTTAATTTTTGGAGCCCATAATTTATTTCGAAAGAGTTTGTATGCTTTTAACAAGTGTTTAGTCTGGGAACATTTTCTTGTAAAATAGACCTTGTAATTTGAACGATTTGCAATTTGAATATAAAAAAGTGATTTGGGCATGTCATATTATCCTAAAAGTAGTAACACAACCTATGCTTTTTCCAGACAACCCTTATGACACTGCTGATAAGTGGCTTCTCAAGGAGAACCTTCCTCTTTCCTACCGTCAATAAATTGTGGAGTTTATACTGCAAAATACTGGTCCAGAGGATTTAAGTGTTGATACAACATTCCGTGATCCATATGCTGGCTGTAAGTATAATATGCTTTCAGCAATAAGCTCACTGTTGGGCCCTGGATGAGGTTCCTACTCGCACTTGCTACTTCTTTGCAATGACTATCATCCTGTGTATTTCTTTATGACACAACCTATGCTTGACATCCTGTGTATTTCTTTGCAGCGAGTGCTTATGAACCTGGACAGCCATCTTATGCTTCTGGTTCGTACTTTTTTGACAGAGAAAATTATGTATAATTTTTTTATGGTAGATTCGTAAGCATCAGGACTTCCTCTGAACCCTGATAAATATGTATATATATATATATATATATTCATATTATTTTTGTATGCAGGTATATCAGCTAAACCTACTTTTAAGCATATCCAAAGGTTTGTCATTAGAATTTATTTTAGCATTATAGGATGGACTTCTTGCATCAAATATGTGCGTAGCAGTTTTCTTAAATTTTGTTGTTAGAAGATTGCATAAAGTACTACGAAGAATTGTAGTTAAAGCTTTGGTTTCATTTGATGATGCAGAATTGATTGCATAAACTTTTATTATGCATTTATTAGCTGTTTTAATCCCATTAATTGTCAGTTGTCAGTAGGAATCTTTATTTTAGATTATTCTTTGCTAGTTTGATTCCAGGGAGGGATGCTCATTTTTTATGCGGCTTAATTTGATGGTATCCCCAAAAAGATTTCAGAGTTCAATAACACTCTACTGGTTGACTCGGTAGATTCGCAACCCCTCTTTTTTTTCTTGTGCTTATTTTTGTCTGTGCAGTGCAACATTGTGCAGTGTTATGTTGCACTAACGTTCTTTCATCATATTTTCTTCACTTTTAAATCATCTTATAATCACTCTGTTGTGCTGACAGCTCTTACATATATATTAACACCCCTAATTGTGAAGATGCAGCCTTTTCTAGTTGTGATTGCTTTGTGTGTCATATGTAATGGTTTTTTAACAGACCTCATCTCTGGTTTTAGATTTATCCAGACACACGCGTTCATTCATTACATAATCTTGTCTTCTATATGTATTTGTTTATTGGTCTGGCACTAACGGCATGGTTTTCTTATGTTCCTGTGCTGTTGGTATGCTGTTCCATCGTTGTGGTTCTCTTATATTCAGTTTCCTGTATAATGGATCAATTGACATTCTTGTGAAGGGAAAAAGGAATTTGCGTTTGATGGAGCGGGAGGTATCTAGACTGGGTGCTATTTTTAAAATTCTGAAGGACACATCACATTACCATTTGAGCAGGTTTGGTGATGTTGACATTGCCTTGATGCTGAAATTACTGAAATCATGGCCACTTGCAATGATATTCCCTGGTTAGTTTGAAGAAACTTTAAACTTTATAGCTTGCGGTCTGTCTTTGAGTGTTTTTTCTTTGGAATGGTGGTATTATTAGAATCTGCTTTGAGGGTGAGTTCTGGGTCATTGCAACTTATTTTATTTAAACTGAAGCACCATTTTAATGTGAAAAGCTGGATGGAATGTTACCCTTTCTTGCACTTTACGATCTTTTACAGTTCTATCCTTGTTTATGTCAACTATAGATTGGCTTCCTTATATGTTTCAAGTGTATTATTCACCTTTCCAGTGGTGTGCTTCTACTTGTGCATTTATTGATATTCCTAGGATGATCATCCTGCACCCTGATGGTGGGAGTATACTTCTTAGGCATGTTGAACTCTATGGCACCTAGCTTAAAGATTTTCTCCGTTTTTACTCTGCCTTCTTCCCTGAAAATTTTATTGTTGAGACCGGCAATGTCTCTGTAAATTTTAAATTTTAGTTATGCCATGTATGTGATGAATCTAGCCCAATTTTATTGACAAGACTGCCATGGACTGGTTAGCTCTGATTTTGTTGATAAAAATCTAATGGACGGGCCAATAAACTAGAAGGCCTGAGAATTGGCCTCAATTTGTTTTGGCATAAACTTGTCCTCTAAAACCTATTCATATAGTTGTATATATATGTTGTATGCAACTATTCCTCTTTGTTATATTCTATGTTAAGTTGTAACTTCAAATTTATCTGCTGAACCAGATGTGCTATTGGAAATGATTATGAAAGTCACTACAGATCCTGTACTTCCTGCAACTAATCTTTTCAAGAATTCATGCTACTATGGCTGGCTACAAACAAATCGCAGTGATGTAAGTTTGCCTCCTCGGTTAGCATATTCTGAGTTTAATTACAAGTTTCCAGTGAGAAGTAACATTGGCATGTTATTTAGGTGTTTTTGATACCGGTCTTTTGAGTGGTTAAACTGGGATATCGATTTCTTTGTTTTTGGGGGGGCTAAAATACTAAATGAGCCCTGAGCTTTCCACCCTTTCTAAGTAAGCCCTTATGCTTTTTTTGTACTTAAACAAGCCCTTAATTTTCAATTTGTACCCAAATAAGCTCTTATTCCAAACAAAAAAAAAATTATTTCTTGGAAAAAGAAAAAATAGTTTGGGTTCAAAAATTGTGATTAAGGGCTTATTTGGTCAAATTAAAGGTTAAGGGCTTTTAGGTACAAATTAAAGACTAAGGGCTTATTTAGGTGCAATAAAATTATAGGGGTTTAACTAAGAAAAGTGATAAAGTTTGGGGGCTTACTTTTAGCCAATTTCCTTGGAATTGGAATATCTCTTTACTGCCTTGAAATGGTTTTTGTTTTTCATTGGATGTAAAAGTAGTGCGCAAGCATGTATTGCTTCCTCTCTTTTTATTTTCTTATGCAGTTTTGGTTAGGAATTTAAGTTCGGCCATTTTATTTCCTTTTCCTTTTCCTTTTCAATAAATTTTCAAGAAGATTTAATTTTATATTTGGCGTGGCTTGCTGACCAAAAGTTTGGTGAGGCACTCATTTGCCTGCTAACTGGATTATCAGTTCTACTGTGATTTGTTTATTTACTCTCCTTTTTGAGATAGTGCTGTCTTGATGTTACCTATTCCAGTCTTAGCAAGATTACTAATTAAAAGAGAAAGGTGTATGATCTCCTGTGATTAAAAGAGAAAGGTGTATAATTAGAGGCATTCGTTTGCCAGCTAACTGGAGTATAAGTTCTACTGTGATTTGTTTATTTACTCTCCTTTCTGAGATAGTGCTGTCTTGTTTCTTGTGCTTGAAACATTGGATGTTACCTATTCCTGTCTTAACAAGTATACCAATTAAAAGAGAAATCTGTATGATCTACACAAGATAAAGCAATAGAACTTTAATGTTTCTCAGCTTTTCCTCCACACCTTATACTTGCATATGTTATGCTGTAGTCTCTATGATATCTTCCCTTGGAAAGCATTTGACCAAAAGGAAAATAGTTCTTAGGGTAATGTCTGCACGTATTTCATGCTCGCTATGTCTACATTTTAAATTTTTATATACTGGGATTTTGATATTGCTTTCAGATGTTTCCGCTCTGCTAGGCCTAGACTAGTTTTTGTTTTTCCTCTTTACTTTAGGATTCTGCCCTTCTTCATCAAACAAAATGATAATAATAAAAAAAATAATACTTGTGATGATTTTATTTTTTTTCTATTCTTGCAGATTCTTGATGCATTTTCAAGTTGTCTTGCATCTCCACACAAGAATTTGCAGTTGGCTTATTCTACCCTGATATTGAAGTAAGCATTCTTTTTGTAACTATGCAGTTATGTGCACATAGTTTTATTTTTAGTGAAACTATATGTGACAGTTAGTGATTGCCCTTTCTTTTGGATATCGTTTGTCCTAAAAGTTCCTAGTGGACGTTTTTCTTTCTCCTTTCATTTTGTATAACCTTTTTCACTTCTACTGGTGTTGAAGAGTTTTTTTTGGGATGGGGGGGATGTTGCTATGTTAATGCTCCGCAGTTGTTTTCTTGCTGACTTGTTTTTATCTCCTTTTTAAAATTTCTTTTCTTGCTCGGCTGTTTTATATGTGTTTTTAGCTTTCATTTACTGCTGACAGAAATCAATTTCTCTGATGTACATAATCATGTGTGTTCTTCACGGTTACACAGTGCTGCTAACAGGAAAAAAAAAAAAAAAAGATGAAGAAGGCCAATCTCATGTTCTTTCAGCAACTTTAGAGGTTTGTGTCATTCTTGGATTCCCTAATTTTCGTTGAAAGACATTTCATCTAATCCTGATTTGTCTTGTCTTTCCTAAAAATTCTATCTTGTTCACACTGTAGCATTTCCCTAGTTTGAAAACTGCAGTGATTTTTTAGTTCAGTAGTGATCTTCATTGATGGAAATCCTGAACTTTATCCATTTCCATTTCCCTTTTTACAAAGATCGCTGAACAGGAAAATCGGGAAGTTGATTCAAGATTCCGAGCTTTAGTTGCCATTGGATCACTGGTATTGTCTTCTAACTGATTTGTTCTTGCCTTCAGCATGGCAGTTATGGTTGACTCTGTTGTCATTTAAATATGTTCACCACATATATTGCAGCAAAAAAAAAAAAAAGAAATTCAGAGAAAATTATTATTCAAAATATTATATTTCGTTATATCCCTTCCAATTAATTAGGCTAAGCCTGTATTGCTCAGTCTATTAAACGAAATCTGAGATTCGTCGTGTTCTGTAGAATCATGCTTTGCTTTCGAATGCTATAATGTGTGCATGTAAGACTTTTAAGTAAAAGAAACAATTTAACCGCTACCATCAAAGTTGATGGAGCAATGGACTTGGATGTTGAGAACATTGCCGAAGTAGCAAAGGCTTCTAAGGTAGCCAAGATAGCTGAAATTGGAGCTGACATGGAACTGTTAACAAAACAGAGCTGAAGCTGGTGGTTCCTGGTGGTAAGTGCTTTTATTTATCTATTTTTTTTCCCTTACGATACTCGTGTAAAGATTCAACATTTAAGGCATGCGTATCTTGTCTTTAAACGCTTGTCGGCGTTTGCACTGACTTAAACGTATTTATGTTTCCTACTTCACACATTTTTTAGTATAAGCGAATGGTTGAGGGCTTGGACAATTTTTTGGGTGCTGATGAAAGAGGAGAATACAGAGGAAAAAGTGGGTTAAATAGTTCATTTTTTTCCTTGGTCATTTATACAGGGTATTTGGGGCTTATCTGACTAAACTTTGACGTTTGCTTTATTTTTGCTCTTTTTATTGGGAATGGTGAACAGCTTGGATGGATTTTGGGGCGTATTTGTTTTAAAAGAAAAAAAAAAAGAACAACAGTTGCTAGTCCTATAAAATATATGGGCGTCAACCATTAAATACTCTGATAACCAGCGTCCTAATTGAGATTTCGAGCCAATCATGCAAAATGCTTATCTCTGCCGTAATGCGTGCAGCTCAAGTGTAGCCTGTAGGGTGTTTCGGAGGTAGCCAAAATTGTGAAATCCACAGAGATGAGAAGACTAACTTTCATCTTCAGTTCATTGACAGCCACTGGTACTCTCTAGACTAGCACTACATAAGAAGTTACAAAATACCCACCCCCTAAAAGGTGTTTCCCTTTTTGTTTATGTGGCCAAGCAAAGTGTTTCCTTTTGTTCGGTAAAAAATTGCCTAAACGTTGAAGAACATAAGAAAGAAATTATATATATATACAGACACATGATTAGACGAATAATTTCACCAAATTTCACTTCAAGTTCGGTTAGAATTTTTCATTCAAACTTGATCCTAACATTGCTCGCCGAGATACCGTAGAATTTTCTTCAATTCAGCCGAACTCCTGTCCATTTCTTCCACCGAGAACTTGATACTTGGGCATCCTAATATGGTTGGCATTCTAGCACAAAAACTTGCAGCCTTTTTGCATCTTTAAACCTATGCTCCTCAAGAACCTGATCTTGACCCTCAGCTTTGCATGAGTGGTGCGAATTGTGCAAGTCTGATAACATCTGGGTAGACCAACTGATCAGAGCTCCAGAAAATTCATTAGAATCAAAGCGGTGGTTGAGACGTAACCGAATACTAGCATGTACCATTGGCAATCAAATATCAATAGCAAACAAATATGAGCGAGTGTGTTCTTAAGATTTTTTTTTTCTTTCAATTTTTGACGAACATAATTAATATATTTTAATTATCATTAATCTATGCTTATAAACTTGGATCATTTTTTTAAGGGGCTCATGCATACCTCTTAAAAATTAATTAAAAGCTTAATTCAATTGATTCATATAACTTATATAAAAAGATGATATTTAAGAGGTTCGGTGTTTGAATCTTAACATCTGTGGTCTCTTTCTTTTGCCTCTTTTGTAAATAAAAAAAATACCTCTTAAAAATTAACTCAAAGCTTAATTCAATTAATTCATATAATCAACCTTAAAGAAATGATATTTAACAAATTTAGAATTCGAATATTAACATCTGCAATCTCTTTTTCTTATTCTCAAGCTGCCACCTCTTGTGTGTGTGTGTGTGTGTGTGTTAAACATGGCTTGTTAAACATGTAAGGTTATAGGCCAATCATGGTTGTTAAACATGGCTTTCACAAAATTTAAAAAACCAAAACCTTTTCAGTGTTCAAAGAGGATGGATGATGAATCTGAGATTTAAGAGGTAATATCTAACGTATCTGAATGTGATTCTATCATCTATAGCCCCTTCCTGACGACATCATGCGTAAAAAGAAAAAGAGAAACTGAGAAGGCTGATTTAATAACTCTTGAAATTTGACAGTCGTTAGCACACGAGAACCGAGCTGAGACACTTGCTCTTCAGCCTGGTCAGGATCTGTGAGACTGTGAAAGTTATACTGAAAACTTATAGATATCCATAAAATATCAAACATTTCATGATATATAGTTACTTATACCCATTACAATTCAAGGGTACATGCGATTACACTGTCAGAGCCTAAGACTAAGAGTTCCCTTGTTTTAATTATATATTGAGCAGATTGCACTTGCCAGTACCAAACAAGCATCAATGGCTGATGCCCCCGTATAAAACCTATATATTTATGATAATTGCAAGGCTTCTTGCCGTTTTATGTCGAACACCTTGACGAGAGCATCTTCCACAACCTGGTTAATCCAATTAGACATAAAAAAAAATTACATAATATGAAACTAATAGTGTTATTGGGGGAAAAAAAAAAGCACATAATATCCGTTCATAAAACAAAAATAGTATGATCAAGTCAGCATTAGCTACAACCTATTAAAGTTACAAGCTGCGAAGCTAATACTGCAAATGATCCTGAATTTTTGCAGAATTAAAAAATTTTTACTTGGTAGAGTGATTAGAAAAAAAAAAATCAAAACATGCAAATTATAAGTTAATCAAACTGTAGAAATATGAAATTTCACATGGAAAAGAATTACCTTATCTGGTGTGGAGGCACCAGATGTAACACCGATTGTGATGTGTCCCTCTGGTAGCCAGTTCTCAGTCTCAACCAGCTCTCCATGCTGGTACAACACAGCATTCACATAATTAGAATAAAAAATTGCAATGAGAATACCTTTTCTTTAGGCTGACAAAATTAGAAGCTGATCAAGAACTGGATTAATTGGAATTCATACTTACTTTCAATTTGTGTGCAATTCTGTTTCCTGGACCTATTCTCTGTTCACTGTCAATCCAATACGAAGGGATCCCACGGTCTTCAGAAATTTCTTGAAGGTGAGAGGTGTTGCTTGAGTTCCACCCACCAACAACTAACATAAGATCCACATTTTCCTCCACTAACTTATACATAGCATCTTGTCGCTCCTGAAAAAAAGACGATAAAGCAGCTTTAATTCAATGACCAACACAACAATTGGTATCCAATCAGTCGAGGGGAGGAATACAAGGAGCAGCATATGCTGTAAAGTCTTCATAAGATAATATATTTTCACAAATTTATAATGAAAATCTTTGTCACAAACATTCAACTTACTTGTGTTGCATCACAAATTGTGTTAAAGCTTAAGAAGTGATCATTGACATTTTCCACTCCATATTTTCGCATCATCGTCCTCTCAACTAATTTTCCTGTTAAACCAAAATGTAATGTGTCTCAAGCAGCAATTCCTTGAGAAGAAAAAAAAAAAGTGATATATAACAAGTGCATAAAGTGTCACTAACCAATTTCCTCTGTCTCTCCCTTCAGCATTGTAGTTTGATTTGCAATGCCAACTTTTACTAGGTCACGATCTGGATCGAACCCCTTTGAGGTTGCATATTTAAATTTCTGCAAAAGAGCCAATAATCTTCCAAAAATCTTCACAATCCTATTTACATTTTACATACAAAGAAAAAAAGAGAAAAAGACTGTACCTCCATAAATGCCTCTCTGGTGGAGCTAGATCCATTAAGTTCACCTCCAAGTATGTAATCACAAACATATATTGCCTTCACAAATCAGACATCATGGAAACAAACAATTTTTATTTAATAAAAATGATAAGATATCACAATAACACAGAATACAACTAGACACTTGCAGACATACCTCAGTCATATCCTTCACAATAATATATTTTCCAGCAAAAGATGCAGTCGCGATAGTCTCCTCGTGAGCATATTTACCATGAATGATGGAAGTGTAGTCTACTCTCTTATGCTTCTCTACAACATTCCATACCTTCACAGAAAGAATATTTCAGTATCAAAGGAAATAAAAACACTCATTGTTCCGAATGTTGACAGCTGCAAAGATAAAAAGACTTGCAAGGAAATTGATACCTTAGATACCCAAGGACAAGTTGTATCGACAATTTGCACTTTTTTGTCATTTAAAACCAACATCTCATCAACTGCAGCTCCAAAAGCAGGCAAAACCACAACATCACCCTTATTCACTACATCAAATTGTTTCTTCCCTTCCTCAACAGGAATATTTTTAACTTCCATCTCCTCTAAACGCTGCATTAAAATATATATATATATATTTTGTAAAGAAAGTAAAATTCCTTGATGTCCAAGAATTTATTATCTATGTCTCCGGTGTAAGTGTCAGATATAGGTATTCGACACAGCTACATTCAACTTTTGCTAAATTTTTTCATGTATTTGAAAAGTTGTTATATGTCGGACATGAGTATAAGAGTTGAAGCAGCATAGCTTATGATCATCATTATATAGAAAGTATAAACAAGTAAAAGAAAAAAATACTAGTAGAGAAAAGAGCAAGTATGGACCTTGTTAACGGTTGGATTGTGGATAATTTCATTGGTAATCCAAATTTTCTCATCAGGAAACTGTTTTCTCGCTTCATAAGCAATTTGGACGGCTCTCTCAACTCCCCAGCAAAAACCGTATGCTTCTGCCAACTTTACCGTAACATTTCCCCATGTATACTCGTTTCCATTTTCCTTCAATTTCTTTATGATATCACCTGAAAAATGAAATTTCAAAAAAGACAAGTTTTTCTCATTTACTAAAATTCAAATTAAATCCCTAAAAAAGGCGGAATTTTGTTTCTTAAGAGCAAAAGCTTACTAGTGTACTCTCGATTCATGAGCTCCAGAGTTTCCTCTTTGCGTCCGAATCCTTTCCGATTATAATTCTTGCTCCTCGTCAAGTTATGTCGAAAAGCCTTGGCGTCGAAGTTATCGGGATTCGCAGCAACGGAAGATGAAGAAGCGGAATCGGCGGAGCATCTGACGGAGATAGGCTTCCGCAAAGGTAGAGCTCCAGATCTTCCGCCAAAATTATCGGAACCGATACAGACGGAGAAACGACATAGTTGCACAGAAGTCGCCATTAAAGAGATAAGAGAGAAGATGGAGGAAAAAACCGGCGCACGTTAGCGGAAAGCGTGGAAAGAATTCTGTGAGGCTGTGGCTGGGGGTGTGGTCGCATTTTATTATTATTATTATTATAATATTTGGACAAAGGGTAGCTGTAGCTGAGCTCCATGTTTTTTCCGTGGTTTTAATTAATTATTTATTTTAGTTTTCTTAATTTCATTTGTTTGTTAGTTAATGTTTGGCGTTTTATTCGCAAGGATTGTTCATTTTGGCTCCGTCTCCCACGTTCCACTTGGATGATTGACTAGTAATCAGGGTCGATGGTCGTTACCCAAGCCACTTGTCAAGTCCTGTATGACCAAAAATTAAAAAAATCTTTCGAAAATTTTCCCCTCACCGAAATAAATAAATACTCGAAAATTATTAATGCAAATAATATGATATTATTGTCAGATTTTTTCAGAAATAATGAGTTCAAGGAATTTAAGCCTGTAATCATTAAATAAGTTAATTAAATAGAATTTTACAATTATCAATAAATTAGAAACTAAAATTATTAAAATTTTGAATGCGATGTAGATTAAATAAATAGGTAAGTTTTGTGATAAAAGAGTTAATAAATGTCAAATTTATTGGAAGTTTTTGTATTATAAGAAAAGACATGTCAGAAATGTATCATTAAATTTAATATTTTGATTTTTATATATTTTTAATTATAGAGAATAAAAAATAGTTAAAAATGTTAAAAAATTATTTTGATGTTGTTAAATTGTTGACGTGTCACGTTATGTATAATTTTAAAATTTACTCAGAAATATGTTTGAGTTATGATTCGTGTTTATATCGTTTTTTATATAAAATTTAAAATTTTACATCACATGATATTTAATATTTTATCGGTATTCAAATAGTAATAATATACATCATTAACCATTTTTTTTATTTATTATAATTTCAAAAGTATAAAAACTAAAATACTATTAAATTCAAGGACTAAAATGTTGATTTTATTATTATAGTACAAAGACTATTAAAAACAAGAAAATAATAGTTTTGACTTTTGGGTTATAATTAAAAAAATAACAAATATAATACGATTATTACAATTCTATTTTTTGACCATGATAAGTTTAAATACAAGTATTGTATTTTATTTTATTTTTTCATAAGTTCAATATATATTATATTCATATTTGATATTTAAATAATTTAGTAATTTATATTATATATATATAATATGGACACTACAATTGATTAAAAAAACATAAGATAAAACATGAAATTTGAAGCTGCTTAATATTAGTAGATCTATCCTGTGATCGAATTTTAAATATAATTTCTTTTTTAATTTAAGCACAATTCAATTCCAATTTTAATAAAAAGTAAAAAAAAATTCCGTTGCTGCTTAATCTGGCCATGGACTTGTTTGGATGTGTGAACCATTGTATTTTTTTATTTTCTTTTAAGTAGAATTTAAGAGTTTTTTTTTTTTTCAAGAAATAGAGTTTTAAGTTGAAGCAAACAAAGATTATCATCAATTTGTCACAGTCACTTTGAATTGAAAATTGACCCAAATTAAAAAAAAAAAAATACTTGTTATATTTACAGTCAGGCAGGCAGGCAGGCGGGCGTGTTTTACGTGTTTCCATGTTAGAAAATTCAGCACAAGTGGCACTTCTCCACCCAACTTCGTCCTAAAAAAACATGTTTTAGTCTCTACACAATGTCACGCCTTGTCTATGTTTTTGCACTTTTCACATGTTTTAAATGATTATTAGCTTATACGATGAGAGCTAAACTTTTTAATTTTATCACGTGTTTTTAAGTGTAATATTTAAGAAATTAAAGGAAAAAAAAAACTCTACTTTTAGTTTAAAATTTACCCAAAAAATTTTACCACAGTAATAGTAATTAAATTAAAAGCAAAACATTAAACTTATTATTATCTCTTTAAGAATGTTTCATAGTCAGTTTGACTACTTAGCTTTAATTTATTGGATCATAATTTGAGTATATATCGAAGTGTAAGAATTGAATCTCTTAGCCAATTGAAACTTCATCTCCTTCTTAAAATTCTTAAAATTATGGGTTTAAATCCTATCATTGATAAAATATCTTGGTTTGGGTGGTTTACGTATGTGCTTTTTTGCCTTCAATTCTATATTGCAGGTTTACTTGTATACTCAGACCATTCAAATCGAACAGATTATATGGAGACTAAATGTGAATCTCCATGCAAATCCGATTGGCTCATTATGACAACGACTGCCAGGATCCTTTAGCAGCCATTGTTGACTTTAAAGAATTCTTAAAAGCGTCGACAGTTTCTCTTTATAGTGAACGGTTCGAGACTGCGCTGGTCTTATCTTTTATTTTTTAAACTATTTTTTTAATATTTACGTTTAATATATATATATATAGATATATAAATAAAAACATTAATTTTTATTCAAATTTTAATTTAATTTAATTTAATTAAAATTTTATAATTTAAAATTAATTAATTGGAACATAAAAAATTAAATTCAATAAATTTTAATATTAAATTTAATTAATTTAAAATTAAAATAATTTAAATTTAAAATATTTTTAAAATTTTAAATTAATTTAATATGAATTAACTCAATTCAAAATTAATTTAACTCATTCAAATTATAAATTTTAATAAAATTTTCAGTTACCTTTCTCTTTTTAATACATAAAAATTTTAAAAAATTAACACATATCTCATCGCGATCAAATGTAGGCAACATAAGATCGAGAACAGACTCCAAGATTTCGCAGTACCATGGAACCAAGTACAATGAGCTCTGCTACATCAGAACTCATTTCCCCATGAGCATCCCAAGAATATTAGCGGTCAAATGGACGCTGAAACAACTACACAAGCTACAAGCATTGCGGATGCCATTAAAGCCTGCAAACTTTCCACCTCTGAACATGAATGTTGGATTTCTTGGAGCTCGATTGAACCGGTGAATGACGATCCCTACCTTGGAATGACTGGAAGGCTGTGAAGTCAGAGAGGTATAGAATTTGTGGATGCAACGAATTAATTTTAAATCTTTTTTTCTTTTCCTTTTTCTTTCTTTTTTCTGTATTTAAAAAAATAATTTAATAATTATTCATGGATGATTTTTCTTAAAAAATCTATACAATATGATTTTTAAGACATCGCAATATCTTTGACGATAAATCAAAAAATTCAAAACCGAATAACTCGAAAATCAAATTCAATTAATTTAAAAATAAAATAACCTAAACACAAATAAATCAAATGTCAAAACTAATTGAACCAAATCAAAATCAAAATGGGATTGGGACTTGATATCTTTTTCATTATTATTTACTCTGTTACTTTTTCAATATGCTAATCATCACTATTTATACGTATAAAACTCATCTATTAATTGTAAAAATCATACTTATAAACAATAATTAAACTTATATTAAATAATAATAGATAAAAGAATCATAGAGTGCCAATTCCTTTCAAAAAACCATAAACCCAAACTGAATGGAGCATAAAAATTTTAAAAACCATATTAACTCAACTCGAATTGCCCAAGTCATAACCAATCAAACTTCAATTAAAAGATCGGGTGGTACTTTCCCATCACTACCGACAAAGTAACTACTTTATTGAGAACGACCATGATGCTTTATCAGGGCACATTTCTGCCAATGTTGAAGAGGCGGTAGCGTACTCCGAGCATAGTGCAGTAAAGCGCATCAAAACTTTCTCAATCTTTTTCTTTTGAGAATTCACAGGCTTGGCCTACTGTAACCAGTTTTTAAGGATTCTACATTAAAAGCAAACAGCTATTTCTATAACAAAACATCCATCCATGCAATGCCATGCAACAATGTCTTCATGCTTAGCCAGCAGGAGGCAAGTCAGTCCTTTCAACACATTAAGATGAGCCATATTGATGTATTTAATCAACGCATTCAGCTCCAACAAACATTTATATAATATCATCATCATAGTCATACCATTAAATTTAGTGTAATAGAGTCATATAACGGAGTTTAGATTGTGCAATGTTCATCCCAACTTCTGGTAAGCAAATCCCACCGGCAACATTCATCATTATACGAAACTTAAACAAGCACAAATTTTAGCAAATAGTATGGTTCGGGGCTATCATTCTTGGGCAGCACTGGCAGCACTCAAATCCACACTCAGGTCAAGAACCTGCTCAAAAAGACGATTTTAACTTAGGCATTAGTGTAGTGCAATAAAAATAGCCAGAAAACTACATAAGCAAACTACTCGTTGCAAAAAAATAATAATAATAAAAATAAAAAAATCCTGTGAGTAAATTACACAAATCATCAATAAGCATTGTCTCATTTAACCAAGTCTCTTCATTCTTTCAACTTGAACAATTAACTGCTCAAACATATGATTACTAATAATTACGTCCTACCATGAAAAGGTGTTAAATATGACACACAGACCACCACAGCAATTGCCACATAACAAGCTATTTACCCATGCATTTTACATGTCATGTGAAATTGAAGTAAATGCTTTTACAAAATCTATTTTTCATCTTTTCTTTGCTTTAATATTTCTCTTTTTTCTTTATCCTTCCACTTTCTCAAATATACCCGCAAAGCCTTATCCTACTCCATAAAATGGCGGCAATCAAAGCCATGCAGCCTGTTTGCAAAGTTGTCATCAGGGGTTTTACTCTCTCTCTCTCTCTCTCTCTCTTAATTTTCTTCTGAAATTTCCAGGCTTCCCTCTCTCTCTCTATCAACTGAACCCCCTCAGTGTTCCCCAATGCTGCCTGCCAACTGAAACTGAAACTGAAACCCTCTTTTCTCCTTTTCTTTTTATGTTCATCTCCTTCCTCTCACACTGATATCTCTTTCTTCTTTCTCCACCCTCTCTACAAGTCAACCCTCTACCTAAAGCCTAAAGCCCCATAACGCAAGATGGCATACCAAAAACTCAAATCAAAGCCCATCCTTTTGACAACCATAATTTTCAATCACACTTGGCAACAGAATTCAACTCAAAGAACAGAAATTAGATTCAATAATGCAAAACATGTTGGTTGCAAACTGAATCTTGACACACGAATCAGGGGAAAAGAAAAAGAACATCTTAGATATATGGGGTGGCATGGCATGGATGGGAAATAGCCAGCTCGAATTTTCAGGCTACATCAGTGATGACATATCATAAGTAAGCCTGGGTGTAGGCGTAAATGCCAGTAGGAAGGAGTAATAAAGGGAAAGAGAGAAAGAAAGGTGCCTAAGGACAAGAAAAGTGTGACAATTGTAAGGAAAAACAACGAAAGGTCAAAAAAAGCAAGAAAAAGAAAATGGACAACGCCATATAAGTATATAAACACATGCCTTAGACAGTATCTGATGTAATTTAACAACTTTCTAATGGTGAACAAAGCTAAGGTCTTAATTAATTAAATGCTTGGCCACTAACTTTTTTACTTTTTCAAATTGAAGAATGAGGATGTTCCAAATAAAAGAGCAGCAGGTCAGGGACAATTTATGTAATTTTCTTTTTTTCTCAAGTAGCGGGGACAAATTCCTAAGAACTTAGAGGTTTCAGAACTAATCTACATATCATGTTTTAATTAATTTCTTCTACATATTTCTCTTCCTTTTGAATTGAAAAATATTTAAAAAACATCCAAGATGCCTTACTACAAAAATACCAAATAAAGCCACTGATTAAAAATGCTTAAAGCATTAAACCGTTTAGCAATCAATCATAATTCTAAAGTCCAAAAGCTTTCATTAAAAAAAAAAAAAACAAACTATCCAAGAACTATTATCTCTCAGAAAAATTGAAATTTAACCAAATTTTTACATGCAAATACATGAATTGATCATAGAACAGAACCGATGATAACCAAAAAAGTCCAACGTTTACCTTTCCAGTTATCATGGTGTACATGTTAAGTACATCCATGACAGTCGATTCAAAGTGTGTTGTAGCATCATAACTCTGTCAAAGATAACACAATAGTAATTAGCATTCAATCACAATAATTCTGAGCAAAAAGGCAGCAAATAGACCACTGAAACAAACTAGAGCAACTAAAGATTCTCACAGTTGATATGAAACAATTGTCCAAAGAAGGTTCATTGACTGGCTCATATCTGTCATAGATATCGAAGAATATCTCATCAACAGGACCTAGAAGGTCAATTCCAGGCTTTAGTTCGGTCTCAGGGTGATCAGTCTCAGCCTCTGTTGAAACAAATGCAATGAATTTGCCCTTTGGAGCAACATTGTGAGAATATGAACAACAGAAGACATACCTGCTCAGACACAAAACAAGCCTAAAAATTTAGATAAAAAACAAAAGATGAGTACCAAAAAAACTGCAGGCATAAGTAATCATAATCAGCAATGAGTTCTCTTCAATTTTCTCCAGGTTTGTCCCTCAAAGTTGCCACAGTTTACGATTACAAAATATAAGTTTCCATTTTCAGGTCAAACGGATGGAACCATGGCAGAACAAGTTATAAAATTAAGTATGCAATTTACCATTTTTTTTTTTCCAAAACATGTAGCATACAGGCATCTATGGTAGGGAATCTAACTTATCAACCAGAA
>JAQSVH010163718.1:0-24604 GCA_029448705.1 Adansonia digitata | reverse complement strand
AAATCTTCAATTTTACAAAGTTTTTATTGAGCCAATTCACCCCCCCTCTTGGTTCAATCTCTCCATTAAAGCTAACAGGATCCATAAACACATTCTCCTCATTGGGATAAATGATAGTGATGCTTTAACTTAAAAAAAAAAACTTCACTTCCCACCATTTTTTAGAATCAAATTTCATCTGTCAATTGGGATAAACATCGGTTCACGTAATAATCTCCTTTGTTTTCATGATTGGGCATAATAAACTTATTGTCCTCATTAGGGTAAATGAATTGATACTTTGGTTTCATAAGAAAAACTTCACTTCCACTATTTTTTAGAATCAAATTTTGTTTGTCAATTAGGATAAATACGAATTTATGTAATAATCTTCTTTCTTTTCTTGATTGGGATCTATAAACACATTCTCCTTATTGGGATAAATGACATTGTTGCTTTGGTCTCATTAGAAAACTTCACTTCCTACCATTTTTTAGAATTAAATTTTGTCTGTTAATTAGGATAAACATTAGCTCATAATAATCTCATTTCTTTTCATGATTGGGTACCATAAACACATTCTTCTTATTGGGATTAATGATATTGATGCTTTGGTATCATCAGAAAAACATCTCTTCCTACCAATTTTTTTGAATCAAAGTTCATCTATCAATTGGGATAAAGACAAATTCACACAATAATCTCCTCTCTTTTCATGATTGAGCACCATAAAAGTAATCTCCTTATTCGGGTAAATGAATTGATGCTTTGGTTTCATAAGAAAAACTTATTTTCCTAACCTTTTTTAGAATCAAAGTTCGTCTGCCAATTAGGATGAACATAGAGTCACACAACAATCTTCTTTCTTTTCATGATTAGGCCCATAAACTCATTCTTCTTTTTTAGATAAATGAATTGATGCTTTGGTTTCATAAAAAAACTTTACTTCCACCATTTTTTAAAATCAAATTTCGTCTGTCAATTGGGATAAGCACGTATGCATGTAATAATCTCTTTTTTTTTCTCATGATTGGGAACCATAAACATAATCTCTTCATTGGGATAAATGACATTGATGCTTTGGTTTTATAAGAAAAACTTCATTTCCCACCATTTTTTAGAATCAAATTTCATCTATCAATTAGGATAATCATAGATTCACTCTTTCCTTTTCATGATTCGGCACCACAAGCATATTCTCCTCATTGGGATAAATGGTATTGATGCGTTCGTTCCATAAAAAAACTTTTCTTCCAACCATTTTTTAGAACCAAAGTTCTTCTATCATTTGGGATAAATATATATTCACACAATAATCTCCTTTCTTTTCATTATTAGGGACCTTAAACTCATTCTCTTCATTGGGATAAATGGCATTAATGCTTACATTTCATAAGACAAGCTTTCCTTCCAACCAATTTTTAGAGTCAAAGTTCGTCTATCAATTAGGACAAACATGGATTCACATTATAATCTCCTTTATTTTCAAGATTGGGTCCGCAAGCTTATTCTACTCATTGGGATAAATGACATTGATGCTTTGGTAAAAAAAAGCTTATCTTTCCACCATTTTTAGAATTAAAGTTCATTTGTCAATTAAGACAAACATGGATTCGCATAATAATCTCCATTCATTTCATGATTGGGCACCATAAACATATTCTCCTCACTGGGATCAATGATATTGATGCTTCAATTTTATAAGAAAAACTTCATTTTCGACCATTTTTTGCAATCAAAGTTCATGTGTTAA
Organism: Adansonia digitata; assembly: GCA_029448705.1. Taxonomy (NCBI): domain Eukaryota; kingdom Viridiplantae; phylum Streptophyta; class Magnoliopsida; order Malvales; family Malvaceae; genus Adansonia; species Adansonia digitata. Next base: position 22,872 of record JAQSVH010163718.1, on the reverse strand, counting down.
TTGGGATAATTACGAATTCACATAGTAATCTCTTTTGTTTTCTAGATTGGGCACCATGAACACATTATCCTCTTTGGAATAAATGATATAGATGCTTTGGTTTTATATGAAAGACTTCACTTCCTACCATTTTTTGGAATCAAATTCCATCTGTCAATTGGGATAAGCATGGGTTCACATGATAATCTCCTTTATTTTCATGATTGGTTACCATAAAAACATTCTCCTTATTGGGACAAATGATATTGATGCTTTGGTTTCATAAGAAAAACTTTTGTTCCCACCATTTTTTAGAATCAGAGTTCATCTATCAATTAGGATAAACATGGATTCACACAATAATCTCATTCCTTTTCATGATCGGGCGCCATAAACTCATTTTCCTCATTCGGACAAATGAATTGATGCTTTGGTTTCATAAGAAAAACTTCACTTCCTACCATTTTTTACAATCAAAGTTCATTTGCAAATTAGGACAAACACGGATTCGCCTGATAATCTCATTTCTTTTCATGATTGGGCACCATAAACACTTTCTCCATGTTGGGTTAAATGATATTAATGCTTTGGTTTCATAAGAAAAACGTCTTTTCCCATTGTTTTTTAGAATCAAAGTTCATCTGTCAGTTAGGGTAAACACATATTCACATAATAATCACCTTTCTTTTCATTATCAAGAACCATAAACTCATTCTCCTCATTTGGATAACTGACATTGATGCTTAGGTTTCATAAGAAAAACTTTTCTTCCAATAATTTTTCAGAATCAAGTTTTGTCTGTCAATTAGGACAAACATGGATTCACATTAAAAACTCCCTTCCTTTCAAGATTGGGTACAGCAAGCTCGTTCTACTCATTGGAATAAATAAAATTGATGCTTTGGTTAAAAAAAGTTTCATTTTCCACTATTTTTAGAATTAAAATTCGTCTATCAATTGAGACAAACATGGATTCGCATAATAGTCTCCTTTCATTTCATGATTGGTCACCATAAACTAATTCTCCTCATTCGGATAAATGAATTGATGCTTTGGTTTCATAAGAAAAACTTCGCTTCCCACCATTTTTTAGATTCATAGTTTCCCTGTCAATTAGGATAAACATGGATTCATGTAATAATCTTCTTTCTTCTCTTGATTGGGATCCATAAACATATTCTCCTCATTGGGATAAATGACATTGATGCTTTGATTTCATAAAAAAACTTCACTTCCCACCATTTCTTAAAATCAAATTTCATTTGTCAATTGAGATAAACATCGATTCACATAATAATCTCTTTTCTTTTTATGATTGGGCACCATAAACATATTCTCCTCATTGGGATAAGTGAAATTGATGCTTTGATTTCATAAGAAAAACATCTCCTACCACTATTTTTTAGAATCAAACTTTGTCTGTCGATTAGGATAAAGACAAATTCACATAATAATCTCATTCTTTCATGATTTGGTAGCATAAACATATTTTCCTTGTTTGGATAAATAAATTGATGCTTTGGTTTCATGAGAAAAACTTTACTTCCCACCATAACTTAGAATCAAATTTTGTCTTTCAATTAGGATAAACATGTATTCATGTAATAATCTCCGTTTTTTTCATGATTGGGATCCATAAACACAATCTCCTCATTGGGATAAATAACATTAATGCTTTGGTTTTGTAAGAAAAGCTTCACTTCCTTTTTTTAAAAAAAATCAAATTTTGTCTGTCAATTGGGATAAACACAGATTCACATAATAATCTCTTTTCTCTTCATGATTGTGCATCATAGACATATTCTCTTCATTGGGATAAATGATATTGATGCGTTGGTTTCATAAAAAAAACTTTTTTTCCCACCATTTTTCAAAATCAAAGTTTTTCTGTCAATTGGGATAAACAAATATTCACACAATAATCTCTTTTCTTTTCATTATTAGGAACCATAAACTCGTTCTCCTCAGAGGGATAAATGGCATTGATGCTTAGGTTTCGTAAGAAAAGCTTTCCTTCCAATCATTTTTTAGAAATAAAGTCTATCTGTCAATTAAGGCAAACATTGATTCGCATCATAATCTTATTTCATTTCAAGATTGCGCACCATAAACACATTCTCCTCACTGGGATAAATGATATTGATGCTTCCTTTTCCTAGGAAAAACTTCACTTCCTAGCATTTTTGCAATCAAAGTTCGACTGTCAATTAGGATAATTACGGATTCATATACTAATCTCTTTTGTTTTCATGATTGGGCACCATGAACATATTCTCCCTATTGGGATAAATGATATAGATCCTATGGTTTCATAAGAAAAACTTCACTTCCTACCATTTTTACAATCAAAGTTCATTTTTAAATTAGGATAAACATGGATTCACGTAATAATCTTTTTTCGTTTCATGATTGGGCACCATAAACACTTTCTCCATATTGGGTTAAATGATATTAATGCTTTCGTTTCATAAGAAAAACATCTCTTCCCACCATTTTTTAGAATCAAAGCTAGTCTATCAGTTGGGGTAAAGACATATCACATAATAATCATTTTTTTCATTATAAACAACCATAAACTCATTCTCTTTATTTAGATAAATGACTTGATGCTTAGGTTTCATAAGAAAGGCTTTTCTTCCAACAATTTTTTAGAATCAAATTTTGTTTGTCAATTAGGACAAACATGGATTCACATTACAATCTCCCTTCCTTTCAAGATTGGGTACCACAAGCTCATTCTACTTATTGGGATAAATAACATTGATGCTTTGGTTTAAAAGAAACGTTTCTCTTTCCACCATTTTTAGAATTAAAATTCATCTATCAATTGAGACAAACATGGATTCGCATAATAGTCTCCTTTTATTTCATGATTGGTCACCATAAACACATTCTTCTCACTAGGATAAATGATATTAATGCTTAGGTTTCATAAGAAACACTTCACTTCCTACCATTTTTCCAATCAAAGTTCATTTTTGAATTAGGATAATTATGAATTCACATAGTAATCTCCTTTGTTTTCACGATTGGGGGCCATGAACAAATTCTCCTTATTGGGATAAATGATACAGATGTTTTGGTTTCATACGAAAAACTTCACTTCCTACCATTTGTTACAATCAAAGTTCATTTGTCAAATTGGATAAACAAGGGTTTAAGTAATAATCCTTTATTTTTATGATTTGGCACCATGAACATATTCTCCTCATTGGGATAAATGATATAGGTGCTTTGGTTTCATAATAAAAACTTCGCCTCTTACCACTTTTTTCCATTAAAGTTCATTTGTCAATTTGGATAAACATGGGTTCACGTAATAATCTCTTTCCCTGTCATTGTTGGGAACCATAAACTCATTCTCCTTAATTGGATAAATAAATTGACACATTGGTTTCATAAAAAAAGCTTAACATCCCACCATTTTTTTGAATCAAAGTTCATCTGTCAGTTGGGATAAACACTATTTCATGTAATAATTTCTTTTTTTTTCATGATTAGACACCATAAACACATTCTCTTTTTTGGGATAAATGATATTGATGCTTAGGGTTCATAATAAAACTTTACTTCCTGCCATTTTTTTGTGCTCAAAGTTCATTTGTCAATTGAGATAAATAGAGATTCATGTAATAATTTCCTTTCTTTGAATGATTGGGTGCCATAAACACATTCTCCTCATTGGGATAAATGATATTGATACTTTCATTTCATAAGAAAAACTTCACTTTCTACCATTTTTTAGAATCAAATTTCATTTGTCAATTGGGATAAACACGTATTCAGATAATAATCTCCTTTCTTTTCATTATTAGGAGCCATAAACTAATTCTCCTTATCGGGATAAAGGACATTGATGCTTTGGTTTCAAAAGTAAAACCTCACTTCCCACCATTTTTTGAATCAAATTTTGTCTGTCAATTGGGATAAACTCGGATTCATATAATAATCTCTTTTGTTTTCATAATTAGGAACCACTTCTCAAAATCAAAGTTCGTCTCTCAGTTAGAGCAAACACAGATTCACATAATAATCTTCTTTCTTTTCATGTTCGGGCACTGTAAGCTCATTCTACTCTTTGGGATAAATGACATTAATGCTTTTGTTTCATCAAGAAAGCTTTTGTTTCCACCATTTTTAGAATTAAAGTTTATTTATCAGTTGGGACAAACATGAATTTGCATGATAATCTCTTTTCTTTTCTTGATTGGGCACCATAAACACATTCTTCTTGATGGGATAAATGATATTTATGCTTCAGTTTCATAAGAAAAACTTTCACTTCCTACCATTTTTACAATGAAAGTTCATTTGCCAATTGGGATAAATATGGATTCACTTAATAATCTCTATTCTTTTCATGATTAGGCATCATAAACATATTCTCTTTATTAGGACAAATGATATTGATGCTTTAGTTTCATAAGAAAAACTTCACATCCTACTATTTTTTACAGTTAAAGTATATTTGTCAACTTTGATAAATACGGATTCATGTAATAATCTCTTTTCTTTCCATGATTGGGCACCATAAAACATTCTGCTCATTAGGATAAATGATATTGATGCTTTGGTTTCATAAGAAAAGCTTCTCTTCCCATAATTTTTAGAATCAAAGTTTGTCTATCAATTGGGATAAACATGGGTTCAAGTAATAATCTTTTTTCTTTTCATTATAAGGAACTATAAACTCATTCTCCTCAATAAGATAAATGACATTGATACTTTGGTTTAATAAGAAAAACTTCTCTTTCCACCATTTTTAGAATCAAAGTTCAGCTATCAATTAGGATAAATAGGTGTTCACGTAATAATCTCCTTTTCTTTTCATGATTGGATACCATAAACACATTCTTCTCACTAGGATAAATGATATTCATGCCTTGACTTCATAAGAAAAACTTCACTTCCCACCATTTTTTGTAATAAAGTTTGTCTGTCAATTGGGATAAACACAGATTCATGTAATAATCTCTTTTTTTTTCATGATTGGGCACCATAAACACATTCTCCATATTAGGATAAATGATATTGATACATTGGTTTCATAAGAAAAACTTTTCTTCCCACCATTTTTTAGAATCAAAGTTCTTCTATCATTTGGGATAAAAACATATTCTCGGAATAATCTGCTTTCTTTTCATTATTAGGAACCATAAACTCATTCTCCTCATTGGGATAAATGATATTGATGCTTAGGTTTCATAAGAAAGCTTTCCTTCCAACCATTTTTTAGAGTCAAAGTTCGTCTGTCAATTATAACAAACATGGATTAACATAATAATCTTTTTTTTTTTCATGTTTGGACACCATAAGCTCAATCTACTTTTTGGGATAAATGACATTGATGCTTTAGTTTCATATAAAAGCTTCTCTTTGCACCATTTTTAGAATTAAAATTCATCTATCAATTGGGACAAACACGAATTCACATAATAATCTCCTTTCTTTTCATGATTGGGCACTATAAACACATTCTCCTTGTTGGGATAAATGATATTGATGCTTTAGCTTCATAAGAAAAACTTCAGCTCCTACCATTTTTACAATCAAAGTTCATTTGTCCATTGGGATAAACATGGATTCATGTAATAATCTCTTTTTTTTTTTCATGATTGAAAAACATAAACACATTCTCCTCATTAAGATAAATGATATTGATGCTTCGGTTTCATAAGAAAAACCTCATATCCTACCATTTTTTATAATCAAAGTACGTTTATCAACTGGGATAAACATGGATCACGTAATAATCTCTTTTCTTTTCATGATTGGGCACCATAAACACATTCTCTTCATTGAGACAAATGAAATTAATGCTTTGGTTTCATAAGAAAAACTTCACATCCAACCATTTTTTATAATCAAAGTACATTTGTCAATTGGGATAAACACGGATCACATAATAATCTCTTTTCTTTCCATGATTGGCCACCATAAACACATTCTCCTCATTAGGACAAATGATATTGATGCTTTGGTTTCATAAGAAAAACTTTTCATTCCATAATTTTTAAAATTAAGGTTCGTCTATCAATTGGGATGAACGTCGATTTACATAATAATCTCCTTTCTTTTCATTCACAGGAACCAAATACTCATACTCCCTAATGAGATAATGACATTGATGCTTTGGTTTTATAAGAAAAACTTCTCTTCCCACCCTTTCTAGAATCAAAGTTCATCTATCAATTGGAAAAACAGGTGTTCGCATAGTAATCTCCATTCTTTACATGGTTGGGCACTATAAACATATTCTCCTCACTGGATAAATGATATTAATGCTTCGGGTTCATAAGGAAAACTTTACTTCCAATGATTTTTTGCAATCAAAGTTTGTCTGTCAATTGGGATAATCACAGATTCACATAGTAATTTTTTTTGTTTTCATGATTGGGCACCATAAACACATTCTCTTATTGCAATAAATGATATTGATGTTTTTGTTTCATAAGAAAAACTTCACTTGCCACTATTTTTTACAATCAAAGTTCATTTGTCAATTGGGATAAATATGGGTTCACATAAAAATCTCCTTCGTTTTCATTATTAGGAACCATAAACTCATTATCCTAAATAGGATATATGATTTGATGCTTTGGTTTAAACTTCACATCCCACCATTTTTTCAAATCAAAGTTCATCTATCACTTGGGATAAACAATATTTCACACAATAATTTCCTTTCTTTTCATGATTAGGAATCATAAACACATTCTCTTTATTAGGATAAATGATATTGATGCTTAGGTTTCATATAAAAACTTCACTTCCTACCATTTTTTACGATCAAAGTTCATTAGTCAATTGAGATAAACACAGATTCACATAATAATCTCCTTTCTTTTAATGATTGGGTGCCATAAACATATTCTTCTCTTTAAGATAAATGATATTGATGCTTTCGTTTCATAGGAAAAACTTCACTTCCACCAATTTTTAGAATCAAATTTCATTTGTCAACTGGGATAAACACATGTTCACATAACAATCTCCTTTCTTTTCATTATTAGGAACCATAAACTAATTCTCTTTATCGGGATAAAGGACATTGATGCTTTGGTTTCAAAAGTAAAACCTCACTTCTCATTATTTTTTGAACTAAATTTTGTCTGTCAATTAGGATAAACTCAAATTCATATAATAATCATTTTTCCTTTCATAATTAGGAACCATTTCTCAAAATCAAAGTTCGTCTGTTAATTAGGACAAACATGGATTCACATAATAATCTTCTTTCTTTTCATGTTTGGGCACCATAAGCTCATTCTATTTTTTGTGATAAATGATATTAATGCTTTTGTTTCATCAAGAAAGCTTTTTTTCCCACCATTTTTAGAATTAAAGTCTGTTTATCAATTGGGACAAACACGAATTCTCATGATAATCTCTTTTCTTTTCTTAATTGGGCACCATAAACACGTTCTCCTTGGTGGGATAAATGATATTGATGCTTCAGTTTCATAAGAAAAACTTCACTTCCTACATTTTTACAATCAAAGTTCATTTGTCAATTGGGATAAACACAGATTCACGTAATAATCTCCGTTCTTTTCATGATTGGGCATCATAAACACATCCTCTGTATTGGGACAAATGATATTGATGCTTTAGTTTCATAAGAAAACTTCACATCCTACCATTTTTTATAGTTAAAGTACATTTGTCAACTAGGATAATACAGATTCATGTAATAATCTCCTTTTTTCCATGATTACGCACCATAAACACATTCTCCTCATTAGGATAAATGATATTACTGCTTTTGTTTCATAAGAAACACTTCTCTTCCCAGAATTTTTAGAATCAAAGTTCGTACATAAATTAGGATAAACATGGGTTCAAGTAATAATCTCTTTTCTTTTCATTATAAGGAACCATAAACTTATTCTCCTTAATGGGATAAATGACATTGATACTTTGGTTTAATAAGAAAAACTTCTCTTCCCACCATTTTTAGAATCAAAGTTGATCTATAAATTAGGATAAACAATGTTCAGGCAATAATCTCTTTTTTTTCATGATTGGATATCATAAACACATTCTCCACACTAGGATAAATGATATTAATGCTTTGGTTTCATAAGAAAAGCTTCACTTCCCACCATATTTTGCAATCAAAGTTTGTCTATCAATTGGGATAAACATGGACTCATGTAATAATCTATTTTTCTTTCATGATTGGACACCATAAACACATTCTCCATATTGGGATAAACGATATTGATGCACTGGTTTCATAAGAAAAACTTCTCTTCCCTTTATTTTTTAGAATCAAAGTTCTTCTATCATTTGGGATAGAAACATATTCTTACAATAATCTCCTTTCTTTTCATTATTAGGAACCATAAACTCATTTTCCTTATTGGGATAAATGACATTAATGCTTAGGTTTCATAAGAAAAGCTTTCCTTCTAACCATTTTTAGAATCAAAGTTCGTCTGCCAATTAGTACAAACATGGATTTACATAATAATCTCTTTTCTTTTCAAGATTGGGTACCATAAGCTCATTCTACTCATTGGGATAAATGACATAGATGCTTTGGTTTCATAAAAAAGCTTTTTTTTCCACCATTTTTAAAATTAATGTTCATCTATCATTTGGGATAAACATGAATTCGCATAATAATCTCCTTTCTTTTCATTATTTAGCACCATAAACATAGTTGTCTTATTGGGATAAATGATATTGATGGTTTGATTTCATAAGAAAAACTTCACTTCCTACCATATTTTGCAATCAAAGTTCATCTGTCAATTGGGATAAGCATGGATTCACATAATAATCTTTTTTCTTTTCATGTCTCTTTTTTTTTCAAGATTGGTTACCATAAGCTCATTCTACTTATTAGGATAAGTGACATTGATGCTTTAGTTTGAAAAAAAAGCTTCTCTTTCTGCCATTTTGAGAATTAAAGTTCGTCTGTCAGTTGGGACAAATACAGATTAGCATAATAATTTCCTTTCTTTTCATGATTGGGCACCATATACACATTCTCTTCACTATGATAAATGATATAGATCCTTCTATTTCATAAAAAAACTTCACTTCCTACCATTTTTTGCAATCAAAGTTCATCTGTTAATTGGGATAATTATAGATTCACATAGTAATCTTTGTTTTTATGATTGGGAACCATAACCACATTCTCCTCATTGGGATAAATTATATAGATGCTTTGGTTTCATAACAAAACCTTTACTTCCTACCATTTTTTATAATTAAAGTTCATTCATGGGTTCACGTAATAATCTCCTTCCTTTTCATTATTTGGAACCATAAACTTATTCTTCTTAATAGGACAAATGAATTGATGCTTTGGTTTCACAAGGAAAACTTCACATTCTACAATTTTTTCGAATCAAAGTTCATCTGTCAATTGGGATAAATACTATTTCACGTAATAATTTCCTTTCTTTTCCTAATTAGGCATAATAAATGCATTCTCCTCTTTAGGATAAATGATATTGATGCTCAGGCTTCATAAGAAAAACTTCGCTGCCTACCATTTTTTACAATCAAAGTTCATTTATCAATTGTGATAAACACAAATTCACATAATAATCGCCTTTCTTTTAATGCTTGGGTGCCATAAACACATTCTCCTCATTGGGATAAATGATATTGACGCTTTCATTTCATAAGAAAAACTTCACTTCTCACCATTTTTTAGAATCAAATTTTTTCTATCAATTTGGATAAACACATATTCATATAACAATCTCCTTTCTTTTCATTATTAGGAGCCATAAAGTCATTCTTCTTATCGGGATAAATGACATCGATACTTTGGTTTCATAAAAAAACTTCAATTCCTATAATTTTTTAGAATTAAATTTCATCTATCAATTGGGATAAACACGGATTCACATAATAATCTCCTTTCTTTTCATTATTAGGAACCATTTCTGAAAACCAAAGCTCGTCTGTCAATTAGGACAAACAAGGATTCACATAATAATCTTCTTTCTTTTCATGTTCGGGCACCATAAGCTCGTTCTACTTTTTGGGATAAATAACATTGATGCTTTGGTTTCATAAAGAAAGCTTCTCTTTCCACCATTTTTAGAATTAAAGTCCGTCTATCAATTAGGACAAAAATAGATTCGCATAATAATCTCATTTCTTTTCATGATTGGGCACCATAAACACATTCTCCTTATTGGGATAAATGATATTGATGCTTTAGCTTCATAGAAAAACTTCACTTCCTACCATTTTTACAATCAAAGTTCATTTGTCAATTGGGATAAACACGGATTCACATAATAATCTCCCTTTTTTTCATGATTGGGCACCATAAACACATTTTCCTTATTAAGACCAATGATATTGATGTTTTGGTTTCATAAGAAAAACTTCACATCCAACCATTTTTTATAATCAAAGTACATTTGTCAATTAGGATAAACATGGATCACGTAATAATCTCTTTTCTTTCCATAATTGGCCACCATAAACACATTCTCCTCATTAGAATAAACGATATTGATGCTTTGGTTTCAAAAGAAAAACTTTTCTTCCCATGATTTTTAGAATGAAGGTTCATCTATCAATTGGGATGAACACGGGTTTATGTAATAATCTCTTTTCTTTTCATTCTTGGGAACCAAATACTCATTCTCCTCAATAAGATAAATGACATTGATGCTTTGGTTTCATAAAAAGAACTTTTCTTCCCACCATTTTTAGAATCAAAGTTCATTTATCAATTGGGATAAACAGGTGTTCGCGTAGTAATCTCCATTTTTTACATGATTGGGCACCGTAAACACACTCTTCTCACTGGGATAAATGATATTAATTTTTTAGTTTCATAAGGAAAACTTCACTTCCTATGATTTTTTGCAATCAAAGTTTGTCTATTAATTGGGATAATCATGGATTCACATAGTAATCTTTTTTGTTTTCATGATTGGGCACCATAAACATATTCTCCTTATTGCGATAAATGATATTGATGCTTTTGTTTCATAAGAAAAACTTAACTTCTAACCATTTTTACAATCAAAGTTCGTTTGTCAATTGGGATAAACATGAGTTCACATAAAAATCTCTTTCCTTTTCATTATTAGGAACCATAAATTTATTATCCTAAACGGGATAAATGATTTGATGGTTTGGTTTAAACTTCACATCCCACCATTTTTTCAAATCAAAGTTCATTTGTCAATTGGGATAAACAATATTTTACACAATAATTTCCTTTCTTTTCATGATTAGGCATCATAAACACATTCTTCTCATTGGGATAAATGATATTGATGCTTAGTCTTCATATGAAAAACTTCCCTTCCTACCATTCTTTACGATCATAGCTCATTTGTCAATTGGGATAAACATAGATTTATGTAATAATCTCCTTTTTTTTAATGATTGGGCGCTATAAACACATTTCCTCATCAGGATAAATGATACCGATGCTTTCATTTCATAAGAAAAACTTTACTTCCGACCATTTTCATTATTAGAAACCATAAACTCGTCCTCTTTATTATGATAAATGACATTAATGCTTCAGCCTTATTGGGATAAATGATATCGATGCTTTCGTTTCATAAGAAAAACTTCACTTCCCACTATTTTCATTATTCGAAACCATAAACTTATCCTCCTCATTACGATAAATGACATTGATGCTTTGGCTTCATAAGAAAAGCTTTTTTTTAACCACTTTTCAAATTCAAGGTTCCTTTGTCAATTAGGACAAACATGGATTCACATAATAATCTTCTTCCTTTCCATGTTTAGGCACCATAAGCTCATTCTACTCTTTGGGATAAATGACATTGATGCTTTGGTTTCATAAAGAAAGCTTTTTTTTCACCATTTTTAGAATTGAAGTTCGTCTATCAATTAGGATAAACACGAATTCGCACAATAATCTCTTTTCTTTTCATGATTGGGCACCATAAACACATTCTCCTTATTGGGAGAAATGATATTGATGCATTAGTTTCATAAGAAAAACTTCACCTGCTACCACTTTTACGATCAAAGTTCATTTGTCAATTGGGATAAACATGGATTCACATAATAATCTCCTTTCTTTTCATGATTGGGCATATAAACACATTCTCCTCATTGGGACAAATGATATTGATTCTTCGATTTCATAAGAAAAATTTTACATCTTACCATTTTTTACAATCAAAGAATGTTTGTTAATTGGGATAAACACCGATTAACATAATAATCTTTTTTCTTTCCATGACTATGCACCACAATCACACTCCTCATTAGGATAAATGATATTGATGCTTTGGTTTCATATGAAAAACTTCTTTTCCCATAATTTTTAGAATCAAAGTTCATCTACCAATTAGGGTAAACATGGGTTCTCATAACAATCTCTTTTTTTTCATTATTAAAAGCCACAAACTCATTGACATTGATGCTTTGGCTTCATAAGAAAAGCTTTTCTTTCAACCATTTTTTATAATCAAAGTTCATATGTCAATTAGGACATAGATTCACAAAATAATCTTCTTTCTTTTCATGTTTGGGCACTATAAGCTCATTCTACTCATTGGGATAAATGACGCTAATACTTTGGTTTTATAAAAAAGCCTTTTTTTCACCATTTTTAGAATTAAAGCTCGTTTATCATTTGGGACAAACATGGACTTGCAGAATAATCTCAGTTTTTTTCATGATTGGGCACCATAAATACATTCTTCTTATTAGGATAAATTATATTGATGCTTCAGTTTAATAAGAAAAACGTCACTTTTTACCATTTTTTGCAATTAAAGTTCATTTGTCAATTAGGATAAACACAGATTCACACAATAATCTCCTTTATTTTCATAATTGGGCACCATAAACACATACTCCTAATTGGGATAAATTATATTAATGCTTTGGTTTCATAAGAAAAACATCACTTCCTATAATTTTTTACAAGCAAAGTTCATTTGTCAATTAGGATAAACACATATTCACATAATAATCTCTTTTCTTTTCATGGTTGGGCACTATAAATACATTCTCCTTTAAGGATAAGTGATATAGATGCTTTAGTTTCATAAGAAAAACTTCACTTCCTACCATTTTTTCCAATCAAAGTTCATTTGTCAATTGAAATAAGCATGAATTCACATAATAATCACCTATCTTTTCATGGTTGGGCACCATAAACACATTCTCCTTATTGGGGCAAATGATATTGATGCTTCGGTTTCATAAGAAAAACTTCACACCCTACCATTTCTTGCAATCAAAGTTCATTTGTCAATTGGGGTAAACACGGATTCACGTAATGTTCACCTTTCTTTTCATGATTGGGCACCATAAACACATCCTCCTTATTGGGATAAATGATATTACTGCTTTAATTTCATAAGAAAAACATCACATCCTACCAATTTTTTCAATCAAAGTACATTTATCAATTAGGATGAACATGAATTCATGTACTAATCTCTTTTTTTTTTCATGATTGGGCCCCATAAACACATTTTTCTCATTGGGATAAACGATATTGCTGCTGTGGTTTCATAAGCAAAAGTTCTCTTCCCACGATTTTTAGAATCAAAGTTCATCTATTAATCAGGATAAACATGGGTTCATGCTTTTCATTATTAGGAACCATAAACTCATTCTCCTCAATAGGATAAATGACATTGATGCTTTGGTTTCATAAAAAAAGCTTTTCTTTTAACCATTTTTTAGAATCAAAGTTCATGTGTCAATTAAAATAAACACAGATTCACATAATAATCTTCTTTCTTTTCATGTTTGGGAATCATAAGCTCATTTTACTTATTGGGATAAATGACATTGATGTTTTGGTTTCATTAAAAAAACCTTCTCTTTCCCCCATTTTTAGAATTAAAGTTCATTTATCATTTGGGATAAACACGGACTCAAATAATAATTTCTTTTCTTTTCATGATTGGGCACCATAAATACATTCTACTTATTGGGATAAATTATATTGATGCTCCAATTTAATAAGAAAAACATCACTTCCTACCAATTTTTGCAATCAAAGTCGTCTGTCAATTAGGATAAACATGGATTCACATAATAATTTCATGATTAGGCACTATAAACACATTCTCCTATTTGGGATAAATGATACAGATGCTTTGGTTTTATAAGAAAAACTTCACTACCTATCGTTTTTTGCTAGCAAAGTTCATTTTCAATTGGGATAAACACAGATCACGTAATAATCTTTTTTCTTTTAATGATTGGGCACTATTTCTTTTAACAATTTTTTAGAATCAAAGTTTATCAGTTAATTAGGACAAACATAGATTCACATAATAATCTTATTTCTTTTCTTGTTTGGGCACCATGAGCTTGTTCTACTCATTGGGATAAGTGACATTGTTGCTTTGGTTTTACAAAAAAAAAAGCTTCTCTTTCCACCATTTTTAGAATTAAAATTTGTTTGTCAATTGGGATAAACATGGATTCACGTAATAACCTTTTTTCTCATGTTCGGGCACCATGAGCTCGTTTTACTCATTAGGATAAATGATACTGACATTTTGTTTTCATAAAAAAAGCTTCTCCTTCCATTATTTTAGAATTAAAGTTCGTCTATCAATTGGGACAAACACAAATTCGCATAATAATCTATTTTCTTTCCATGATTGGGCACCATAAACACATTTTCCTCATTAGGATAAACGATATAGATGCTTTGGTTTCATAAGAAAAACTTCACTTCCTACCATTTTTTATAATCAAAGTTTGTTTGTCAATTAGGATAAACATAGATTCACATAATAATCTCCTTTTTTTTCATGATTGGGCACCATAAACACATTCTCCTCATAGGGATAAATGATATTGATGGTTTCATTTTATAACAAAAACTTCTTAACCTACCATTTTTTATAATTAAAGCACGTTTGTTAGTTAGGATAAACACAGATTCATATAATAATCTCTTTTCTTTTCATGATTGGGCACCATAAACACATTCTCCTCATTGGCATAAATGATATTGATGTTTTGGCTTCATAAGAAAAACTTTTCTTCCCATAATTTTTATAATCAAAATTCATCTATCAATTGGGATAAACATGGGTTCACGTAATAATCTCTTTTCTTTTCATTATTAAGAACCATAAACTCATTCTCCTTAATGGGATAAATGACATTGATGCTTTGGTTTCATAAAAAAAGCTTTTCTTTCAACCATTTTTTAGAATCAAAGTTCATGTGTCAATTAGGACAAACATGGATTCACATAATAATCTTTTTTCTTTTCATGTTTGGGCACCATAAGCTTATTCTACTCATTGGGATAAATGATGTTGATGCTTTGGTTTCATTAAAAAAACCTTCTGTTTCCACCATTGTTAGAATTAAAATTCGTCTATCATTTAGGGTAAACACGGACTTGCGTAATAATCTCCTTTCTTTTCATGATTTGGCAGCATAAACACATTCTCCTTACTAGGATAAATTATATTGATGCTTCAATTTCATAAGAAAAACGTCACTTTTTGCCATTTTTTCCAAACAAAATTTGTTTGTCAATTGGGATAAACATGGATTCACATAATAATCTACTTTTTTTTTCATGATTGGGCACCATAAACACATTGTCCTAATTGGGATAAATAATATAGGTGCTTTGGTTTCATAAGAAAAACTTTACTTCCTACCATTTTTTGCAATCAAAGTTTATTTGTCAATTGGGATAACACGGATTCACATAATAATCTCCTTTCTTTTCATGATTGGGCACCATAAACACATTCTTCTCATTGGGGTAAATGATAATGATGCTTTGGTTTCATAAGAAAAGCTTCTCTTCCCACCATTATTAGAACCAAAGTTCGTCTATCAATTGGTAAAAAAAGGTGTTCACATAAATCTTCTTTTTTTTCATGATTAGCACCATAAGCGTGTTCTACTCTTTGGGATAAATGTCATTGATGCTTTGGTTTCGTAAGAATAGCTTCTCATTTTACCATTTTTAGGATTAAAATTCATTTATCAATTGGGATAAATGTGGGTTCACATAATGATCTCCCTTTTTTTCATGATTGGGCACCATAAATTCATTCTTTTCATCAGGATAAGTGATTTAATGCTTTGGTTTCAAATGAAAAACTTCATTTCCCACTATTTTTTAGAATCAAAGTTCATCTGCCAGTTAGGATAAACACGGATTCATGTTACAATCTCCCTTCTTTTCATGATTAGGCACCATAAACACATTCTTCTCATTGGGATAACTGATATTCATGCTTTGGTTTCATAAGAAACACTTCCCTTCCCACCAATTTTTAGAATCAAAGTTCATATGCCAATTAGGATAAACATGGAGTCACGTAGTAATCTTCTTTCTTTTCAAGATTAAGAATCATAACTCATTCCCCTCCTCGAGATAAATGGCATTAATGCTTTGGCTTCATAAGAAAAGCTTTTCTTTTAACCATTTTACAGAATCGAAGTTCATTGGTTAATTAGGACAAACACGAATTCACCTTATAAACTTATTTCTTTTCATGTTTGGGCACCATAAGCTTGTTCTACTCATTGGGATAAATGACATTGTTGCATTGGTTTTATAAAAAAAGCTTTTCCTCCACCATTTTTAGAATTGAAGTTCATCTGTGAAATAGGACAAACATGGTTTCACACAATAATCTTTTTTCTTTTCATGTTCAGGCACCATAAGCTCATTCAACTCATTGGGATAAATGATATTGACATTTTGGTTTCATAAAGAAAGCTTCTCTTTCCACCATTTTTAGAATTAAAATTCATCTATCAATTGGGACAAACACGGATTCATATAAAATCTCCTTTTCATGATTATGCACCATAAACACATTCTCCTTATTGGGATAAATGATATAAATGCTTTGGTTTGATAAGAAAAACTTCACTTCCTGCCATTTTTTACTCTTAAAGTTCATCTTTCAATTAGGATAAACATGGATTCGCATAATAATCTCCTTTCTTTTCATGATTGGGCACCATAAACATATTCTCCTTATTCAGATAAATGATATTGATGCTTCAGTTTCATATGAAAAACTTCACATCCTACCCTTTTTTAGAATCAAAGTACATTTGTTTGTTGGGATAAACATAGATTCACATAATAATCTCTTTTTTTCTTCATGATTGGGTACCATAAACACATTCGCCTCATTAGGATAAATGATATTGATGCTTTGGTTTTATAAGAAAACCTTTTTTTCCCATGATTTTTAGAATCAAAGTTCATCTATCAATTGGGATAAACACGGATTCACATAATAATCTCTTTTTTTTCATTATTAGGAACCATAAACTCATTCTCCACAGTGGGATAAATGACAGTGATGCTTTGGTTTCATAAAAAAAGCATTTCTTTCAACCATTTTTTAGAATCAAAGTTCATGTATCAAGTAGGACAAACACGGATTCATAAAATAATCTTATTCTTTTTCATGTTTGGGCACCATAAGCTCGTTTTACTCATTGGGATAAATGACTTTGATGCTTTGGTTTCATAAAAAAAACTTTTCTTTTCACCATTTCTAGAATTAAAGTTCGTCTATCATTTGGGACAAACACAGACTCAAATAACAATCTTCTTTCTTTTCATGATTGGGCACTATAAACACATTCTCCTTATTAGGATAAATTATATTGATGCTTTGGTTTCATAAGAAAACGTTACTTCCTACCATTTTTTGCAATCAAAGTTTGTCTGTCGATTGGGATAACACAGATTCATATAATAATCTTCTTTCTTTTCATGACTGGGCGCCATAAACATATTCTCCTAATTGGGGTAAATGATATAGATGCTTTGCTTTCATAAGAAAAACTTCACTCCTTACTGTTTCTTACAATCAAAGTTCATTTGCCAATTGGGATAAACACAGATTCACATAATAATCTCCTTTCTTTTCATGATTGAGTAACATAAACATATTCTTCTCATTGGGATAAATGATATTGATGCTTTGGTTTCATAAGAATAACTTTTCTTCCCATCTTTTTTTAGAATCAAAGTTTGTTTATCAATTAGGACAAGCAAGGATTTACATAATAATCTCTTTTTTTTATTAATAAGAACCATAAACTCATTCACCTCATTGGGATAAATGACATTGATGATTTGGTTTTATAAGAAAAGCTTTTCTTGCAACCAATTTTTAGAATCGAAGATCGTCTCTCAATTACGATAAACATGGATTCACATAATAATCTCTTTTCTTTTCAAGATTTGTTACCATAAGCCCATTCTACTCTCTAGGATAAATGTCATTGATTCTTTGGTTTTGTAAGAAAAGTTTCTTTTTCTACCATTTTTAGAATTAAAGTTCATGTATCAATTGCGATAAATGCAGATCCACATAATAATCTTCTTTTTTTCATGATTATGCACCATAAACTCTTTCTTCTCATCAGGATAAATGAATTGATGCTTTGGTTTCATAAGAAAAACTTCACTTTCCACCATTTTTTACAATCAAAGCTCATCTGTCGATTGGCATAAACACAGATTCATGTTACAATCTCCTTTCTTTTCATGATTGGGTGCCATAAACATATTCCTCTCATTAGGATACATGATATTGATGCTTTGGTTTCACAAGGAAAACTTCACTTCCCACCATTTTTTAGAATCTAAGTTCGTATGTCAATTGGGATGAACATGGATTCACGTAGTAATCTTCTTTCTTTCCAAGATTAGGAATCATAAATGTATTCTCCTCATCGAGATAAATGACATTGATCCTTTGGCTATACAAGAAAAGCTTTTCCTTTAACCATTTTTTAGAATCAAAGTTCGTCGGTTAACTAGGACAAACACTGATTGACATAGTAATTTTATTTATTTTCATGTTTGGGCACCATAAACTTGTTGTATTCATGGGGATAAATGACATTGATGCTTTGGTTTTACAAAAAAAATCTTTTTTTTCCACCATTTTTAGAATTAAAGCTAGTCTATCAATTCAGACAAACACGGATTCACATAATAATCTCTTTCCTTTTCATGATTGGGCATCATAAACACATTCTCCTTATTAGGATAAATGATAATGATGATTTGGTTTCATAAGAAAAACATCTTTTCCCACCATTTTTAAGAACCAAAGTTCATCTATCAATTAGGATAAACATAGATTCACACAATGATCTCCTTTCTTTCAATTATTGGGCACCATAAACTCATTTTCCTCATTCAGATAAATGAATTGATGCTTTGGTTTCATAAAAAAAACTTCACTTCCCGCTATTTTTCAGAATCAAATTTCATTTGTCAATTGGGATAAACATGGATTCATGTAATAATCTCCTTTCTTTTCATGATTAAGAGCCATAAACACATTCTACTTATTGGGATAAATAACATTGATGCTTTAGTTTCATAAGAAAACCTTCGCTTCCTGCTATTTTTTAGAATCAAATTCCATCTGTTAATTAGGATAAACACAATTAGGATAAACACGGATTCACATAATAATATCTTTTCTTTTCATGATTAGGCACCATAAACACATTCTCATTAGGATAAATGATATTGATGCTTTGGTTTCATAAGAAAAACATCTCTTCCCACCATTTTTTAGAATCAAAGTTCATCTATCAATTAAGAGAAACACATATTCACATAATAATCTCCTTTCTTTTCATTACTAGGAACCATAAAGTCATTTTCCTCGTTGGGATAAATGACATTGATACTTAGATTTCATAAGAAAAGCTTTTCTTCTAACCGTATTTTTTAAAACCAAAGTTCATCTGTCAATTAGGACAAGCATTGATTCATATAATAATCTCTTTTTTTTTTTCAAAATTGGGCACCAGAAACTCATTCTCCTCATTGGGATAAATGACATTGATGATTTGGTTTCATAACAAAACTTCTCTTTTTGCCATTTTTAAAATTAAAGTCATTTGTTAGTTAGGACAAACATAGATTCGCATAATAATCTCATTTCTTTTCATGATTGGGCACCATAAACACATTCTCCTTATTAAGATAAATGATATTGATGTTTCGGTTTCATAAGAAAAACTTCACTTCCTACCATTTTTTGCAAATAAATTTCATCTGTTAATTGGCATAAACACAGATTCACGTAATAATCTCCCTTCTTTTCAAGATTGGGCACCATAAGCGCATTCTCCTCATTAAGATAAATGATATTGATGCTTTGGTTACATAGGAAAAACTTCATTTTCTACCATTTTTAGAATCAAAGTTCATCTATCAATTGGGATAAACACGAGTTAACATAATAATCTTCCTCCTTTTCAATATTAGGAATTATAAACTCATTCTCCTCAATGGTATAAATGAATTGATGCTTTGGTTTCATAAGAAAAACTTCATATCCCACCATTTTTTTGAATCAAAGTTCATTTGTCAATTGGGACAAACACTATTTCATGTAATAATCTCTTTTCTTTTCATCATTAGGCACCATAAACACATTCTCCTCATTGGGATAAATGATGTTGATGCTTAAGTTTTTGTCATAACATACCCCAGGATGGATCCTCGCAGATCTATGGCTACGTACGACTTAAAATATTTTTTTGACTTGGAAATGTCATCTCGATCGAGACTTTTCTTTCGCAATGTGATGAGAATAAGAATGTATGGATTCTCGACTTATGATATAGTGAAAGAGACCATAAGATGAATCGCTCTTGTTGGTCTCAAATGACCATCACAAAATGGACAATGCATGGAGTCACCACCGGTCATTTCGGGGTAGGCATGATCGGATGCCTATTGAAAATTATGTTTTGAGTTAAGAAGCTCAAAACATCGATCTCATGGTCTACATAGTATAAAGATTCATCGTTTGGTGTTAGGAGTTGGTTACACACGATGAGGTATGAGCCTCTTCGTGACGTCCAAAATCGATGCCTTACTAACTATGTCTATCTTTGTTTCAATTCTTTTGATCTTAACTCATTACTATTTTGATATAACCCTATTTTAATGCATGAATCTTATAGAAATACAAATCCAGGTTTTGATGAAAAAGATTTAATCTCATATATGCCCTGGAGAGATGAGGAATATGGAAATTTTAAATAAAATGACCATTGGGTTTTACTTTAAAAATGAAACGTTTCACTTTGGGCACTGGAGAGATACCCACACTGAACATTACCTTTAATTTTTCTTGAAATGATTTGAAAACATGAATGCATATAATCATCATAAAGAAATCATGTTAGTAAGGCAATACATGAAGTAACATAACATGAGTCATTCAATGTAATGATAAAGAAAAAGAATAGACTATTGGAATTTATCTCGCAATTGGCATCGATTATTTAGGAATAACTGAATCAACAATTTTCGAGATGCATCTGGGTTTTTTGATTAAATGAGATTTGTTTGACATATTCATGAAAGTTCGGGAAAGAAAAAAATAATTGTAGTTGAAATATAGGGTTAAAGTATCCTTTCAGAAAGATGGGGTTAGAGTATCCTCGCTGATGACAAATAATTTTAACAAATGAGGATTTCTAAATCTTGACAATTTTGAAAAGCAGGGTTGGAGTATCCCCTTAGAAGATTAGGGTTGGAGTATCCCTATGGATGACAAATCATTTTGACAAAGGAAGATTTTTCAATCTCGATAACTTCAAAAAATGAGGTTAGAGTATCCACGCGGAAGGTCAAGGTTAGAGTACCCTAAAAGTGACACGTCTAACACTCTTTAGAGAAGTCGAGTTGGAAAACTTAAGTTAACAAAACTTTGTGATTTAGGTAATGTGTGAGCATTTTGACAACTTTTGGCAAAAGAAATTATCATGAATGAGGATGGTAAAGATGTAAAACATGTTTGTGCCTTGATACGAGCCTATGGGAGGCCAAAGCATGTTCTCAAGTCTGATCGGGGTGATATGGAGACATTCGAATGTCTTAAGATAAAATTCGGGAAAAGAACTTAATTTTAGCCATAACTGAAAATAAGGGATAGCATAGCGCTATTCTGCTTCTCGAATTTATTCTAAATTGGTTTGAAGGCTTTAGAGGGTGGACAAGATATGTTAGAAAGGTAACTCGACGAGGGTAAACCTAAAAAATATTCCTAATATCCCAAAAAATAACTTTTAAGGGGAATAAATTTTCAAGTTTGGATTAATTTTGCTACTAGCAGAGCATATGAAGAGAAGGTATGTCAACATTTGAAATATCATTTCAGACTCATTTGGTATCGAATAATTGCAAATAATACCTTTCCAGAAAGGGAATTTCATTAACATTTTAGGAAAAATGATGGATGGATTTGGAAAAACCATTTGGTGGGCTTAAAGGGCCTAACCAGAATGCACTTTATTCACTATAAGGATTCTAGATAGTCTAGGTTTGAAAAATTATAACTCTTTCATCTGGATTGATCTGAGGATGAACAAGACCTCATTTTAAAGGTATTTTGACACACTTTAGAGAAAAATATTATAAATTTCATGAAAAATTGTTTTGGATTTTAAAGTGATTTTTCAATTTGTAACAGTGCTACTGCTAGTAGGGGACAAAGTAAAGTAGAGCATATTTCTTATTTCTTTATGTTTATGGGTCCAAACTTGAGTTATCAACATTCGAACATCCATGACTGAAGGGAAAGAATGGCATGAGCATCATGAACTCATTTGCATAGCCCCGAAGTATTTTGGGATGATGCAATAGCCCGTTGATCATACTACTCAAGGTTTCAACTTAAAAACAAGGCATGAACATTTCAGGAACAAGTGTAAGGCTATTTTCGTTGCAAAATCAAAAGATTTGAGCTCATTTAACTAGGATTCCAGATCTAGAAAACTTAATTTTCCTTAAAATATTTTGCTAACTTTAAGAAAAATTCTAAGTTCATGCTAATCCTCATTGGTTGAGGTTAACATGCTTGGCTTAGGGAGGTTTTGAAAATCAGTTTTTGATAG
>JAQSVH010163679.1:0-24624 GCA_029448705.1 Adansonia digitata | reverse complement strand
GGGTTCAAAAATGATTTTTCAAGTTCAAACTGTAATGTTGCTAGAGCAAAAACACGGGGGATTATTCGATAGTTCAGTTTTTTTGAAGATTGACTCAGGTCTAAGACATCCGAACATCCGCGACAGAAAGTCACATGGGCTTTACAGGTTTATTCCATAATCCTGAAGTAGTTTGGGATAATGGACCAACCTGTTGACCATGTCACCAAAAGGTACACGAGGCTCAAAATCAAAGATTAATACTAAAAAGAATTTTTTTTCTTTGAAAAATGAACTTATTTCACCATGAATCCAGATCTAAAATGTTGATTTGCCCCCAAGATTGGGAGACCAATTTAATGAAAACATTAAGTCCACGTTACTCTTCATCTATTGAAGGTAACATGAACTTAACTTGTCTAAAAATCAGTTTGTAAGAGACAAGCAAGCATTTTAATGGAGATATCATGAACAAAATATAACACATACAAAGATAAACATGGATTAAACATCCAAACAAGGAAAGATAACATTTTGACATGGAAATGGGTGACATAGATGCAAGAAGATGACAAATAGGGTGCATGGAGATGATATAAACATGTTTATACAAAGGAGTGAATGTTGGAGTTGTCAAGACAACATTTTTATTTCATGAGCCTCCTCAAAACACAAGAAAAATATTTGAACATACTAAGACATATTAAGGTGACCATTTAAATATGAAATGGGCATGTGAATATGGAAGAAGCATGGCAAAAGGTGCATGAAAAAATATTATATGATGATGAAAATAAAGCATGGTGAGTTTATATATCCCACAACATCATGGTGTCAAGAAGGCCATCAAGACCCTAAGACTACCACAACCAAGGCAATAAAGATGCATGGGAGTATTAAGAGGGCCATGGCAGCATGAAAAGGGTGAAAGAGAAAATTTCTAGAACAAGGTAAAAAATATACCAGCAAAAGCTTGAACTTTCCTCCTTTTTAAAAAAGTAACTTTAAGGTTTATCCCTTCCCTCTTTTTATTATTATTTAGTAAGAAAAGGGTGAAATGAAAAAGCTTTATAGTAATGTGATTGCTGATAGGGTGTTTTGAGGATGGAAATATGTGAAAGGTTTAGTTTTTGAAGGTGTTCTGGAGGTGGTTTTAGGAAGCTAGGGGAATAAAGGTTGTTTAAAGGTGAAAAGCAATGGAATAGTGTTTTTGGTGAACTTTTGGAGCTGAAGTTGCTGGAAGATTTATGTGGATAGATGGAGAGTTTTTTGAGATTACTGGAGAGCTTTTTTAATAGCTAAAAGTTTTTTTTGTTTGAAATAGCTGGTAATGTTTGATTCAATGCTCAGCCCCTGCTTTTAGAAGACTAATCAAGTGCATCAGAGGACATCTTCAGCCACCATGCTCAGCTGCCTCTTTTCTTATTGGTTCTATCATGCTGAGCAAGGAGGCAGAAAGGCTGGATAGCCTGCAACTGGAGATATGCCTACCACACCCTCTTACACCCATATATCTTATGAAAGTGAACTTTGTTATTAATTATTTGGGCTCCAAAAATTTGTTTGAATCCATTAATGAACCCATTGAGGTTTGCAATGTTTTATGATAGTTCCTTGGTGCAAAAACATGTTTAAATTAGGTTTTTGAAGGCTAAAAAGTGGCTCAAACTAGGCAACAATGCCTTGGTGTATCGATATAACATGTGTTGTATTGATACACAAGGTACTTTTTACTCTTGAGTATCGGCACAGTGAGCTATGTATCGATACTACGAGCAAAAAATGTTTTCAGTCTCAAGACTTAAAGGCCTGTATTGATATGCCATGGATTTATATCAATACTCATGCTTGTGTATCAATACATTTTGCCAAAAATCACTACTTTTGCTACTGCCAAGGTCTGTATCGATAAAAACATGCCAGGTATCGATACCACACCTTGGGTATCGATACAAAACTCTCTTGTATCAATACTACATGTGAAAACTGAAGTTTTTCGCACTGTAAAGGCCTCGTATCAATACTTACGCCCTAAAATAATTGGTGCATACCCGTAGCTTCTTGAGTTACCTTAACTTAGTCACAAACAGTAAGAAGTTAACCTATTTATTCATTTGAATAACCCTAGTGACACCATGAAAAGTGGCCTTTGATGCCTTGATTTTATATTTTTCTTTAATACGGCTTATAGGCATTTTAGACCTTTTGTAAAATTTTTTTTGTGAGGTGTCGTGTTGCCAGCCTAAGGACACGGCACTCGGTAGTCGTCCCCCAGTTCTTATTTATATATTTTTTAATTTTATCATCTTTTACCTAACTCTTAGGATGCCAGAAATTGGTCCGAATAAAATAAGTTGTTTATAGTTACCCATCTTTAGCCGTTGCTAAGTATTAAGAATAGGGCAAAGACAAATAGATGCCATTTTGTTCGGATGGGATGATGGATTTGTGTGCCTACTGAAAAGTGGAGAGCTATTTAGTATCATGTCGAGATTAGTTAAATAGTTTATAGAAAAGAAGATTTTGATGAGTTTTGTAGGGTTTGACCTCCATACTAGTTTTTTTTTTTTCATTTTTTTAAACATGTGCCATCAGCTTGTGTGGGCTTGGAGATAGGTAGAGAAAAACGTTCAACTTTTCGTGGACTAAGGTAGACACGTGCCACAAGCTTGTATGGGCTTTAAGGTAAGTGAAGAAAAATGTCCAGCTTTTTATAAACTAAGGTAAATAGGTGCCACCAGCTTGTGTGGGCTTTAATAAGTGTCCTACTTTTTGAGGACTAAGGTGTGTAGTTGCCACCAGCTTATGTGGGCTTTGGGGTTCTTTGAGGACTGACGTAGGTAGTTGCCATCAGCTTGTGTAGGCTTTGAGGTGGGGAAGCATCTTGTTTTTTGAGGACTGAGGTAGGTAGTTGCCACCAGCTTGTGTGGGCTTTGAGGTAGGGGAATGTATTGCTCTTTGAGGACTGAGGTAGGTAGTTGCCACCAACTTTTATGGGCTTTGGTAAACATCTTGCTTTTTATGGACTAGAAAGAAATGAGTTTAGATACCCTTCTTGGGTGATTTTCAATGAACACGTAAGGTCAAAGGTACTTACCTAAGGCCTTTTAAAGTTTTTCGAAATCATAAAATGATACCTTAGGTTCCTTATATTTTGACTTCTACGTACAGGAGCTTATAACTGTAAGATGTTAAATACTATATAATGCATAGAGATACGAATGCCTACCTAATTGATGCAAGGGTGATGACTTTAAAGGCCTAATCTAATGGCTTATTTTGGGCTTTCTTCAGCTTTAGTGAGGTGGCCTTTTGCCTAGGGTTTGTCAATCTTGCTCTAGATTTCTAGAGGCTTTAAAAGTTAAGGTCGTCCCTTTTTGGATGGCAAACGAGGTCCATAACCACTTAATGGGAGGTTTTGAGCATATTCTCCAGATATGGGGTTTCAAGACTAGATTGATTATGGCTTCAAGAGTTTATTCTTGGTATTTAACCATGAAACAAAGTTCCTGCAAAGTTTTATCTTTCGAAATAATGCTAGGAAATCCAGTTTTGAGCATATTCTTTTAAAATAATGCTAGAAGGTCCAAGACCACTTACTGGGAGGTTTTGAGCATATTCTCCAAATATGGGGTCTCAAGGCAAGATCGATTATGGCCCCAAGAGTTCATTCTTGGTTTTTAACCATGAAACAAAGTTCCTGTAAAGTTCTATCTTTTGAAATAATGCTAGGAAATCCTGTTATCAATTTTGTCTATTTATCAAGCATTATCAATTAAAGGATAAACATGATGCAGCATGGAATGTAAGGTTACAAGAAGGTTTTGCAAGAAATCAAATAGTTATATTTTTATTCAAAGAAAAAGGGTCCAAGTTGTGACAAACTTATGGGCTTGGCTTGGTTTGAATGAAGATCTCTGATCACTTAAGTCGCCCTTTCAGGTTTTCAACTTAAGCTGGTTTTCTTTTTCCTTCTTTTTATTATTTTTATTATTTTGTTTTGTTTGTCTTTTTTTTTTATTTTTTATGAGTGGTAGGTGGGGGACTAATAGGATGCCCTTTCGAGTTTTCATCCTAAAGTCCTTTCAAGCATAGTGCTTCTTTACATAATCAGAGTTCATGGGGTTGCGTAGGTTGCTGCCATCCATCTCAGTTAAGATTAGGGCTTTTCCAAAGAATACGTATTTCACCACGTATGGCCTTTCCCAATTTGGGGTGCATTTTTCGTGAGTATCTTCATGTATTGGGAGAATTTGTTTGAGCACCAGGTCACCTTCTCGGAACTGATGAAAATAGACTTTTTTTTCGTGGGTTTTCATTATGCACTTTTGATACATTTGCCCGTAACAGATGGCTTTGATTCTTTTTTCTTTAATGAAATTGAGTTGCTCGTATCAGTTTTTAACCCATTCAGCCTCTTCAAGTTGCGATTCCATTAAGACTCTAGGTGAAGGGATTTCAACTTTAATTGGCAAGACAACCTCTATGCCTAAACCAAAGAGAATGGGGTGCTACCCGTGGAAGTTCGTATTGCTGTGCACTAAGCATGTAAAGCAAAAGGTAACTTTTCATGCCAATCTTTGTACGTCCCGGCTATCTTTTTAACTATCTTCTTGATATTCTTGTTGATTGCTTCAACAGCTCTATTCGTCTTTGGACGGTATAAGACAGAATTTCAATACCGAATTTTGAATTAAGAATAGACTACTTGCATCATCTCATTTTTCAGATTGCATGCATTATCAGTAATGATTTGTTCAGGAAAACCATATCTACAAATAATGTCACATTTCATAAATTTGCATATGATAGATTTGGTGACGTTGGCATAAGAAGTTGCCTCTACCCATTTGGTGAAATAATCAATTTCGACCAAAATGAAGTGATGCCCATTAGAAGACTTAGGGGTAATCGATCCAATCATGTCCATGCCTCACAAAGAAAAGGGCCATGGAGCTGTCATAACATGTAGAAGTGTCGATGGGACATGGATCTTGTTAGCGTAGATTTGGCATTTCTGACATTTTCGAGCATAGTTAATGTAATCTTTTTCGAGAGTCAACCAATAATAACCTGATCGCATGACTTGTCTTGCCATTCGGTGTCCATTAGCATGCATACCACAAATTTCTTTGTGAACTTCTTCAAGTATTCTTTTGGCTTCGGAGGCATCCACACATTGGAGTAACACTTGATCCCAGCCTTTGTTATATAAATCTCACCATCCAAAATGAAGTTCATAGATAATTGTCTGATGGTTCTCTTATTAGCTTCGATAGTACCTTCTGGGTACTGTTGATCCTTGATGTACTGAAGGATGTCATGATACCATGGCAAACCATCATTCTCTTCTTCAATATTCTGGTAACGTGCCAAGGTTGAGTAGATACTCATTTTGATAGGAGCAATGTCAGATCCTTGATTAACTTTAAACATGAAAGATAAAGTGGCCAAGGCATAAGCAATTTGGTTATCTTCTTGAGGTAGATGTTGAAAGCTAATATCAGCAAACTCTTTCTTGATCTCTGATATCAAATTCCCATAATGGATCAGTTTAGCATCACATGTTTGCCATTTTCCTTTTAGTTGGTAAATGATGAGGGCTGAATCTCCAAACACTTGCAATGTTCGAATGTCCCTTTCAATGGTTGCCTAGAGTCCTATGATGCAGGCCTTATATTTGGCTATGCTGTTGGTGCAGTCAAAGTTTAATTTGGCTATGAAAGGGTAATGGTTTCCCTCGGGCGGACGAGAATGGTCCTAATTCCATGCCCAGTGCGTTTGAAGCTCCATCAAAGTATATTTTCTGTGATGACCCACACTTGACTGTATTCTCTGCTTCAGGTATACACATCAGGTCTTTGTCAGAAAACTCAATGTTTAAAGGCTGATAGTCATTTATGGCTCGACTTGCCAAAAATTCTGCTATTGCACTACCTTTAATGGCTTTCTGGTTCACATACATGATGTTGTACTCAGAAAGCATAACTTGCCATCTGGCTAATCTCCTGGATAAGGTGGGGGCTTTGCACAAATACTTGATAGGATCAGGCTTGGCGAATAACCATGAAGTGTGGTATAGCATGTATTATCGTAACCTTCTGGCTATCCAAGCTAAAGTATAACACAGCTTCTCTACGAATAAATAATTATTTTCATACTTTGTAAACTTCTTCCTCAAGTAATAGATAGCCTATTCCCTTTTTCCTAATTCATCATGTTTTCCTAATTCATAGCCCACTGACTTGTCTAGGATTGATAGATACATGATTAGCGGTTGTTTGAGCATTGGTGGCACAAGTACTAAAGGGTTCGAAAGGTAATGTTTGACTTTATCATAAGCTTATTGCCATTCTTGATTTCATTCTCTAGGATTTTGTTTTTTGAGCAGCTTAAAGATCAGATCGCATTTATCGATCAATTGAAATACGAATTAGGCTATGTTAGTTTAGTCTTTCCCAGAAACTTCTCACTTTCTTTTGAGTTTGAGGTGATGGTAGGTTTTGAATGGCCTTAACCTTGTCAGGATCCACCTCTATTCCTTTCTTGCTCATAATGAACCCCAATAATTTACTGAAGGCGATGCCTTAAAGAGTTTTCATAGATTGGCAACATGTTTACTCTCTTTTGATGATTTGGCGATCATGTCATCCACGTAGACCTCTATTTCTTTATGTATAAGGTCATGGAGCAATGTTACCATAGCCCTTTGGTAAGTTACCTCAGCATTTTTTAGCTCGAAAGGCATCACTTTATAGCAAAAAGTTCCTCACATGGTCACGAAAGTGGTCTTTTCTATGTCTTCAGCTACCATTTTGATTTGATTATAGCCCAAAAACCCATCCATGAAAGAAAATAGTGCATTTTTCACAATGTTATCTACTAAGGTATCAATGTGAGGCAGAGAAAAATTATCCTTGGGCTGACTCGATTCAGGTCCCTGTAGTCCACACACATTCATACTTTACAATCCTTGTTAGGAATTGAAACTAGTTGGCTACCCATTTAGGATATTTGGCTACCTCGAGAAATCCTATTTCAAATTGTTTCTTGACTTCTTCCTTGATCTAAGAGCATTTCTGGTTTCATCCTTTTTAACTTTTGCTGGATTGGTTTGCATTTAGGTTTGAGAGGCAGTTTATGAACCATAATGTTGGTATCTAGTCCAGTCATGTCCTGATAGGACTAAAAAACATGTCCCAAAATTCCTGAATGAGACTTATTAGTTTAGCTTGAGTTGATGGCTGTGTGGAGGTTTCAATTTTGACTTCTTTTTGGTCTTCTTCTGTTCTAAGGTTTATGGTTTCAGTGGATTCTTCATGAGGTAATATCTATTTTTCTTCCTATTCAACTAGTCTCAATAAGTCTAAGGGTATGGGGTTTTCTTCAGGGTCTTTTTTAGATTCGACCTCACCGACACAAATCGGTTGCTCGAAATCAATTCCTAAGGTTTCAATATGAAAATTCATGTCACCTTTATTGGGGTACTTGAAAATATGGAAAAGAACAATATAGGTGGAAAAAGGCGTTAAAAGAAGTCTAAGGTCGGCAAAAATTATGAACACAAAGAATGAATTCAAAATGCTCAGTCATTTTTATTGATAATACTCAATGAAAGTTGCCCATACAAAGGATCGTACAATGCTTCTGGGCGAGAGCATGTAGGTTTACTTCAGTGCATTACTTTGAAATAGTCTTAAATAGTATAAGAATCTTGGTCTTGGTCCAAACATTCAAAACAAACCCTGGAGGGCATAGACTAGTCTCCAGACTTATAGTTAACATCTTTGGCTTGCCAATTGTATTGATGGAGATATCCTCAAATGCTTTGTTCAATATGAGCACAGCACTAGCGAAGCCAGTATTTACGTGTCCCCCTAGGCGAAAACTTTCCTGAAGTGGTAGGAATATCATTGGCTTATCCTCTATGTCTCATTCTGACAAACGATCCATTCTTCTTTCACGGTTCTTCTAAGCTTGCTTTCTTTTTCTTTGTGCACTAGGCTTGAATCCCAACCCTTTTTTGTCGATTTAGTTAACCATTTTCAAGGCTTTAGCAATTCCTTGAAGGTGTTTTCTGAGTCCCTTTTTAGCCTAAACATCCTTCCCAACAATCAACTTCAAACCCATGTGAGTGCTCTTTGATAAGTGAGGCTAGCCTATTAGCAATCTTTCTGTGATATAAGTAGCATTGACGAATTTAAAGGATTGGAAAGAGGATTCTAGGATATCTTCATCAACTTCGAGATATGGGGTATCAGTTGAGGTAGCAGCAATGATATCTTTTTCCCCTTCGATATTGACAACTTTATTCTCGATGATAAATTTTAACTTTTAGTGCAAAGATGATGGTACTGCCCCAGCATAATGAATCCACAGCCTTCCCAATAGGTAGTTTTATGATAAAGCATGTCTATCATGTGGAAGTTAACTTTGTAAGTACATGGGCCAATTTAGACTGGAATGGTGATGTTCTTGACAATGTTTCGACAAGTTCCATCAAATGCTTGCACAATCATATGACTATTTTGGATATGAGATACGTCAACAGGGAGCTTGTTCAAGCATGACATGGGCATTACATTTAAAGCCAACCCATTATCAATGAGCACTTTGGGCAATGTAGTGCTTTTACAATATATGGTGATATAGAGGGCCTTGTAATTTGCTCTTCCTCCGTGCTGGATTTGATCATCGCTGAAAGATATGTAATTGTCGATGCTGATGTTGTTCACTAGGCAATCCAATTGACCTATAGAGATATTGGAAGGGACATAGGCCTTATTTAGAACCTTGAAGAGGGCATTCCTATGAGCTTCTAAATTCAATAGCAGTGACAACACAGATATCTTGGCGGGTACTTGTTCAACTGATCGACGATGTTGTATTCACTATGCTTGATGAATTTGAAAAATTTTATAACTTTTTCTCGCTTACTAGATCCTTGAGAATTATTGATTTTGAGTTTTGGTTGTAGACTTCGATGCTTGAGAAACAAGATTAGCATTTTCTTGATGAATGCCATTTTTGATGCTATTAGGGCATAACATCGGCAGTTTTGAGTTAAATGACTTGCCCTTGAATGGTCAACACTTGCTACTTGCTAGCTAAATTCTCCAATGACCAAGGTTTTGCTTTCATAGTTCTACAGAACTGCCTTATCATCTTTATATAAGAAGGGAGATGGAAGTTAAATGATCATCTGAGGCTGAACAGGGTCAACTGTAACTCTCAGTCAATTGTTGTACAAAATCATTGGCCTTTCAATCCCGTAAGGGAGATTACCCTTTTCTTTTTCTAGTATATTGATGGATGATGTTACATTGTAGACTCGGTATGTGGGGTTTGCTTTTTATCATAGAATTTAATGCTACCCTCGTTCATCATCCTTTAAACCATTATGCAAAACTCTTTGCATGTTTGAAGAGTATCGTCGTAAACAATATGGAAATCATAGTAGTTATGAATCCTTTCCTTTGTCTTCTTGGTTGCATTAAGCAGCTTAGCTTGCACCAGGATTTGCCAAACCAAATTCATTAGCGTCCATACTTTTTTTATGTTTTCCATAATATCATAGTTTTCTTCAACGATCATCTCTTTTAGGTCTAACTCAGCATGAGTTTGGGATAAACTGCTTCAGTGCTGGATTTTGATTGCTTATTAGCCTTCATTTTTTCTTTTCCTTTGTCCTTATAGATATTTTTTTTCTATTAATTCGTTTTTAATTGCCTCATTGATCCTCCTATAGAATACGACCGCATTCGTGAAGTTCTTTAAGAAGCTTCTCGCTATCTTTTCGTAATAAAGGGCTTACAACGTACTAATGAATCTAACAATCATCTATTTTTTTGTTAGTAAGGGATGACTCTAGGTAGCCTCTTCCATCCATCTTGCAATGTACTACCTAAAACTTTCATTAGCTCTTTTCTTCATTGCCATAAGAGATAGACAACTATAGATCTGACCATCGGTGGGTCTTCCCTCATCAATAGAATTGATAGATGGATTTCCATGTCCATCCCACTCCTCGTAAAACTCAATTTTGGACCAATCCATCATCTCTTAGACCATCTTCAATAATAATGGACAATGTTGCAAGTCGTATTCTTGACTATAGCAGTAGCAAGATGTATCAATGGCATTTCTTCCTTGACTTTTGTTATCTGTTATTATTTCGATTTTCACAAAAGCTCATCAGGCCTTGCTCATCAGGGTTTTAACTTCTCCCACACTTTTTTTAATTTGATACCCTTTTTCATCGATTATCGCATTCACTCTTGGTTCAGCATGGTTAGGGAGTGGGTTAGCCCCCATATTAGGTCCAAGACCTTGCTCAATCTTGATCACTCTTTTTTCTAGTAAGCCCTGTACCTTTTTTTTGAATGAAGTGCAGTTCTTAATGGAGTGGCCTTGTGCTCTAGTGTGGTATTCACAATAAGTGTCTCATCATACCATTTGGGGTACGGTGGTGATCTTGGGTTCATGAATATTGCAGCCACTAGTTTGCCTGCCAATAAGCGGGTGTAAATCTCTTTATATGAGTAAGGGAGTGGTTTAAAGTGCTTCTTTTCTCGAGGTGCTTGTTGGTTATTCAGAGCTCTTGCATTGCATATATTATGGGGTTATGCATTCTGGACTGCACTTTACATGGGATTTGGTGCAAAGCTCATTGTAAAAGCAAAACCGATAGTATGGACTGGTTGCGGTGTTGATAAGTGAGGTGTAAGACTCATATTCAACATGTTTGGGAAGTACATAGGCTTTGCTGGATGCAGACTTTGATTAAACCTAGCACGATTCTTGCCTACAGCATTCATTTCCTCTCCTTACCTTTATTTGCTATCTTTTTGACTGATCCAGATGCTTTCTCGATAGATATCCTACTGTTCTTGATGGCAGTCTTAATCATTTCACCTGATATAACCATATTAGCGAAATTTTTTATGGTGCTTCCTACTAGCCTTTCATAGTAAGGAGCACGTACGGTGCCACCAAACAAAACTGTCATTTCTTTTTAGTTAGAAGAGGGTGAACTTGAGCTACCTCCTCCCTCCATCTTTGAGCATACTGTCTAAAACTCTAAGAAATTTCTTCTCTATGTTCATGAGAGAGACGATTTGGAATCCAATCAAACACATGCTTATACTATTCCAGGAATGTGCATGCCAAGTCTGCCCATGTCTAAATTCTTGTAGGATCAAGTTTTATGTACCATTAGAGGGCTGGCCTAATCAGACTATCGTAGAAGTAATGGATCAACAGCTTCTCATTCTCTTCGTGTCCCATCATTTTATGACAGTACATGCAAAAATAGGCAGTAGGGTCAGTAATCTGTTGTATTTTTCAAAATCGGGTACTTTATACTTAGGTGGGATGACAAGGCTCAAAACTAGCCCTAATGACTTTACGTCTATGATTCCAAATTTATTACTTCCTTTTACAACTCGAAGACGCTTCTCTAATAAGGCATACTTGTCTAAGTCCTCATCATTGTCTAAGGGCCTTTTTGTTTTCTCTTACTCCATTTGCTCATTGAGGTTCGAGACTATAGGCCTTGACGGTGAAGAGCTCACGCCTTGAAATCCTTGAATCAAATAGGATACTATTGCATGGTTGGTATAAATAAATGGCTAGTTGATGGGATGTTTGTTGCCAGAGGGTGCTGCCTATATAGTACCTCTTCTTGAGCATTGGTAGCCTTAGTACCACCATTCAAATTGCTTTCAAGATGGGTCTATACTTTCCCCGTTTTGACTGCGTTCATTTGCCTATTTTTCTTTAACACATTGGATAGCAATTTAGTTAGCTTAGCAATCTGTGCTTGAAGTTCCTCATTCTTATGGAGTACCTGCTCTTAGGACTATCTATACATGAGTTTGAGTCTTTTAATGCGGGCCTGGTGATCATTTTCCATCGCTTTTTGACTTTTGCAAGTGTTGTACCAATGGCAAACTTTAGATTCTATGTTTTGGATCACCTTCACTTTAAATTATTTTCGGATTAGGCTTTTATGGTATGTTCATGCATATGTTTAATGCAATGAGGATGAATGAATAAAAACCTCGAAAGGATTAGGTTACTTATGCACATGCAAAAAGGATAATTGGATAAAGGGACAGCTCCACCAATAGCATCCTTCATTAAAGCAACAAAATGTCTTAATTACATGTGATTACATTCGAAAATGCCTAGCACAGTTACATTGTTTAATTACATGGTCCAAAAAATATAACAACTCTTGCTCGTGGGCTCCAATGGGCAAGATATCATGTGTCAGAGATTGGGCTACATCTATCATGTTCTAGGCCTCCAACTGAGCTGTTTGGATCTGCTCTGTGAGATGGTGATGATAGTCCTAATATTTTTGGCGTGCATGATCTACCACTTGCAGTCATTCTTACTTCCATTGTTTAGAGCCTTTCACTAGTGCGTCGACTTGGTCTTGGCGCACTTGAAGAGAATGCTCTAAGTCTTAAATTTTGAATGTTAGAACTTCATTTTTAGGCAAGTTTGTTTTTAAATCCCAGACTTAAGCCTCTAGCCTTTCATTCCTCCTTCGATAAGTTGATGCAAGAGCCTGGTTCTAACAAGCTTTTCCTTATTGATCCTAGTAGCTTCTCTCCATTGGTGTAGTTCATTCTCGAGAGTAGTAATTTTTGTCCTCTACTCGACCAATGACGTTCCAAGTCGTTGGGACTTGATTTATTAAGGGCCACATAATCTCTTTTCAAGCTCTAGAGATCCTTCTCGAGGTGTTTTTTCTCTTTAATAGCCCTGCTCATCTCACCATCTCTGAGCTAGAGGTCTATTTTTAATTGGCTATTTTCCTTCTTTAATCGAGAAGATCTCTTTGGCAAAGGTTGCATTTTCTTATTTGAACTCTTGCTTGAGCAATTCAATTTCGAAAGGAAATTCATCAACTGACATTTGTGATGTCCCAATACCAGACATGGGTATGGTGTCATTAATTTAACGGATGCTCCATTCATCATACTCTGGGGTCATACTACTCCCTCTCTAATATCTCTCCATGCAGTGGGTTTGTTTCCATGCATGAAAGGCTAGATAAACCTTTGACTTGTAGTCCGGCTCACCATAGTCAAAATCCCATAAGGGATGAGTTGACGACACCCTGTCGAAGGACTAAAAGAGGGATGTAGCTAGTACTCCCTTAAAATCCCATGAGTGGTACCAGCTATAATCTCTGCATCGATATATGATCGTTTGTAGGGAAAATCAAAAGGCCTTCCATGTTAACTCCTTTCCTTTGAGGTTTCAAAATTTTTGAACCCATTACTCTTCAGATTTGTCTTGAGGCCATTCCTTTTTAAGTACCTTAGAGATAGGGCTAAAGTTAGGTAAGAAACAATATGATGTCCTTTTTTTTTACAGCCAAAGTGACTGATGAGCCAAATGTGAATGAGCGATGCATATCCGATGAATTAACCCACAGCCATTTTCTTACAAAAATTAAGAGCTTGAATAGTTTTGATAATGATGGCCGAGGTGAGATTGAAGTTACAACATAGATGAAGAAAGGCATTTGCTACTGATGCTTTAACATAACCTAATATTTTGGGGAATATAACTAGACCATATATCGCCAAAACATAGATATCTTGGTTTTTCGGATGTCAATGGTACTTGCCATTACTTCTTTCATGCTAGCCCATGAAATGCATTCACTATTCCTCTTCATTTTGATATGACTCATAATCCAAGACTCTATTGCCCTAAGGATTTGAGCCAACCTATTCTTGAAAGTTGGAGGATTCAACGCTTTACAATATATTTTGTTGACCTTTTCTTTCTCAATGTCTAGTAATGCGGTGTATTCATCAACCATGGGGACCAAATCTTCATGATTGGAAGTGAACACTGATATGCTGCATTCCAAAACTGAGAGGCCACTTGCAACATACCGACATCCAAGCGAACTTGAAGTAGAAGAGCAATGTCTCTGTATCTTTTAGTGAATGATTCCCTTTCAGTACTGCTCCAATTGGTCCATACAATCCTTAGATCTTGCCAATCATTTTGACGGTACCCTGTCTTGTTCCTCTCATGCACTTCGAGACATGCCCTGGTTTAAGGATGTCTCCACTTTTATGCTGTTGGAGCTCCAACTATGCTCGAACTTTTTCAAAGGGCTTTAGCTTTAAAGTGGATTGTTGCTCTATGATAGATGCCTCTTACTGAACACTGATCCATTAAAGCCAATTGTCCCATGATGATAGTAATTATGATGGAATGATGCATGGTAAAAAAGAAAAGTAAAAAGAACGAGTTAGTAACCAATAGGTAAAAGATAAAGAAATGAAAAAACAGCAGTGAAAGTGTATCACAAAATTTGTCTTGAGAATAGGCAGTATGATGCCTAAGGCAGACATGATGAATATAAATGTTGAGGAATTAAACGGGTAGTATACCAGCATGTCCATATTAAAATTGCCTCTTCATGAAACAACATAATACCTCATGAGGGTTAAGACTGACCATCTAAACGGTGTTGTTCATTCATCACCATCTATGTTAAACACATACTAAGCCATCATTCGGGCTGCATAATGACTTATCTTGGTTAGATACGACTACTTGAAGATGGCATTACAGGTAATGGCATTCACTTTTCCTTACCCACTTATTAGAAAGGATTTGCCATCGAACATCATGGCATATCCTAAAGGAATGATCATGAAGATAAAAAGACAAATGCCGGTGACAACATTCACCCATCATTACTTGTGTATCAAATGGTATATAGGAGTAAAGGTAAGGAATGTTTCCCTGAATGACCATAATCTTCAAGTTATTCTAGCAGCATCCGGTATGGCTTAATGTGGCTTACCTTGTAGAGTTCACTATATAGGTTTAAGTTGACGCCTACTTCAGTACCCGAATCACTCCTCCATCTGGTAAGAACAATTGAGGCACCTTGATCCTAGGCCCATTATAGGTTTGGCAAAACGGGTTTGATCCAGTGGATGTATTTCCCTATGCAAGTGTAGAGAGGTACTCGGGAGAGACTAGGTAATTTATATCCCGAAAGGTTTTCCCATGCCTATGCGGAGGGTTACTCATGAAGATAGAAGGCTCACTTCCCCTTAATAAATAGGATACTAACCACACCATAGTGTATGGTGGGAATATAGTGCAAATGCGAGTGCACGGTGTGTATAGGAAATAATCAAACCTTTTTGTTTCACTCCCACATTACAATATTTATTCAACTCACAAATTATTTAGGTAGGAATAATCCCTAACAACCGTAGGACAAAAACAAACAATAGAGATTAGTATGCAAAAATAAGACATAATTATATCTAAATAATTATGAAGATCGAAAAATCGACAACTAAGTGAGAAATAACTAGTTATAGGCCTAATTTTTTATGGTCCCTAGTGGAGTTGCCAAGCTGTCACCACGTGCTTGGCCTTTAAAACTTTGGATGATCTGAAGGGCATAGCGTGCTCGACTTAACAATAAATGATGGTTGATTATGGCCAAGCCTTTGAGCTATCCCTTGATTGGGATTTGGATTAGGGGTGATGATGTGAAAGGGATAAGGATCGTTATACGAGTTGCTCATCCAACTGGACTCGGATGGCCACCACAAAGTGGCCATAAACTTGGAGTCATCATCGATCATTTTAGACTAGGCAAGATCAGACACCTATTGAAGACAATAATATGAGTTACGGAACTCGAAACACTGATTTCAAGGTCTATGAAGTCTAAAGATTTGTTGGTTGGTCTCAAGAGTTGGTTATGCACAGGGAAGGACTAGCATCCCTACAACACTCAAAATCAATACCTACTAATTATATCTCACTTTGGTCTCGGTTAAATCGGTTCCATTTGGTCTCTATTTTGATATAATCCTCTTTAATGCATAAAGTTTTAGAAAATGTAAATTTAGGGTTTTTATTAAGGAAAATTAGATCATTTATGCGCCTTAAAGGTGTGAGGAACATAGGGATTTTTTTTACGAAAATGATGTCTGGATTGGATTTTAAAAATTGGATGTTTCGTATTAGGCACTGAAGAGATACCAACATAAAACATCACCTCGTAAATTTCGTTAGAAAATGAATTTTAAATATGAATGAACAATAACACTACAAAAGGAAACAAGGAAGTGAGGCAAAAAATAAGAAATATAATGATATCATAAACAAGTAAACACAAACATAAGAACATAAAAAAAGAGGCGATCGAAATGTATCTCATAATTGCCTTTAGTTATTGAAGAATAACCGGGATGACAATTTTAGAGACTGGTCTGGATTCGGTGGTAATTTGAAGAAGAAAGACAATTTTTATGAAAAAAGTTTGAGGCATCCGGAAGAGAGAAAATTTTAAGTTTTTGAGGTAAAATCGGGGTTGGAGTGTCCCCTCGTTAAGGTGGGGTTGGAGTATCCCCTAAAATAGAGTTATGAAAATAGTTAAGATTAGAGTGAAAATTTGAATTTTTAATGAAAAAGGGGGTGTGAGTTTCCCTTTGAGTAGTGGGGTTGGAGTATCCCTAAAGTTAGGAAAACATTTACGAACAAAGAGAAAATTTAAATTTTTTAACTAAAAATGAGATTGGAGTATTCCCTGTGAGTTTCCCCTTGAGTAGTAGGCCCTAAAGTTAGGAAAACATTTAGGAACAAAGAGAAAATTTGAATTTTTTAATTAAAAATGGGATTGGAGTATTCCCTTTAGAATAATGAAATTAGAGTATCTCCACTAGCAAAAATTTTAATATGAAATCCTATTTTTTGTATTTTAATCTTAATTTGAGTCAAAAGGGATTGATGTTGTAGGGAATCAACCAAGCAAATTTTTGAGACATCCGAACGTCTTAATAAAAGGTGATTCAAAAATTAGGTTGAAAATAGGGGACAACATCATATCATCTCTATTTCTAGATTTTGCTTGAGTGCATCCGAAGACTTCAGAGGGTAAATGAGGTACCGTTGGAAAGGTAACTCGACCAGGTTTAACATAAAAATATTTCAAAAATTCTAGAAAATCACTTTGTAGGCGAAATTAATTTTTGAAGTTAGGTTCGTCTTAGCATTAGTAGCATGTACAATTAAAAGGGCATGATGGATTTTGAAAAATCATTCTAAGCTTATTCAGGATCGTTAGATCATAAATAATACCTTTCCAAAAAGGGAATTTTATGAACTTTTTGGGGATAATATTTGGAAATTTCATAAAAATCAATGGTGGGATGTAATGGCCCCAAACAAAATGTTACATACTAGTTCTAGGGTTTCAAGATAGCAAAGGTTTGAAAAATCATAACTCCTTTGTCTGGGATGATCCAAGGGCAAATAAGGCACCATTGGAAAGGTATTTCGATGCCTTATAAAGCAAAAATATTAGAAAAATAAAAAAAAGATATTTTATGGTTCAAAAATGATTTTTGAATTTAAATTATAACGCTGCTAGAGCAAAAATATGGGGGATTATTCGATTTTTTTTGAAGAATAACTTGGGCCTAGGATGTCTGAACGTCCGCTACAGAAAGTAACACGGGCTTCACAAGTTCATTCCATAATCCCGGAGTAGTTTGGGATAATGGAACAATCTATTGACCATGTCACCAAAAAGAATATGAGGCTTAAGATCAAGGATTAATACTAAAAAGGATTTTCCTTTTTCTTTGAAAAAAGAACTTATTTCACCATGAATCCATATATGAAATGTTGATTTGCCCCCAAGATTAGGAGACCAATTTGATGTAAACATTAAGTCCATGTTACTCTTCATCTATTAAAGGTAACATGAACTTAACTTGGGGAAGTTTCTAAAAATTAGTTTGTAAGAGGCAGGCAAGTATTTTAATGGAGATATCATGAACAAAATACAGCACATACAA
Source organism: Adansonia digitata (assembly GCA_029448705.1). Lineage (NCBI taxonomy): Eukaryota > Viridiplantae > Streptophyta > Magnoliopsida > Malvales > Malvaceae > Adansonia > Adansonia digitata. The sequence continues at coordinate 6,772 of JAQSVH010163679.1, read as the reverse complement.
AGATAAACGTGGATTAAACATACAAATAAGGAAAGATGACATTTTGACATGGAAATGGGTGACATAGATGCAAGAAAATGACAAATAAGGTGCATAAAGATGATATAAACATGTTTATACAAAGGAGTGGATGTTGGAGTTGTCAAGACAACATTTTATTTCTTGAGCCTCCTTAAAACACAAGAAAAATATTTGAACAAACTAAGACACATTAAAGTAACCATTTAAATATGAAATGGGCATGTGAATATGGAAGGAACATGGCAAAAGGTCCATGAAAAGAGGCTGTATGACAATGAAAGTGAAGCATGGTGAGTTTATATATCCCACAACATCATGGTGTCAAGAAGGCTATCAAGATCCTAGGACTACCATAACCAAGGCAACAAAGATGCATAAGAGTATTAGGAGGGCCATGGCAGCATAAAAGGCTCACTAAGATGAAATGGATGATCAAAACAGAAAATGTCTAGAACAAGGTAAAAAAATGCCAGCCAAAGCTTGAACTTTCCTCCTTTTTAAAGTAGTAACTTTAAGCTAAGTCTCTTCCCTCTTTTTGCTATTGTTTAGGAAGAAAAGGGTGAAGAAATGAGCTTTCTGGTAATATGGTTGCTGATGTGGTGTTTTGAGGATGAAAATATATGAAAGGTTGAGTTTTTGAAGGCGTTTTGGTGGTGGTTTGTAGGAGCTACGAGAATTGAGGTTGTTTAAAGTTGAAAAACAATGGAACAATGTTTTTGGTGAACTTTTAAAGTTAAAGTTGTTGGAAGATTTATGGGAATAGATGGAAAGTTTTTTGGGATTGGTGGAAAGCTTTTTTAATAGCTGAAAGTTTTTTTTTTTAAATAGCTAGTCATGTTTGATTCAATGCTCAGTCCTTGCTTTTAGAAGACCATGCAAGGGCATTTTTGATTTTTTCTTTTTTGCACCAGGGGACATCTCCAGCTACCATGCTCAGCTGACTCTCTTTTTATTGGTTCTGCCATGCTGAGTAAGGAGGTAGAAAGGCTATGACAGCCTACAACTGGTGATATGCTTGCCACACCCTCTTACACCCATATATCTTATGAAAATAACCTTTGTCATTAGTTATTTAAGCTCTAAAAATTTGTTTGAATCTATTAATGAACCCATAGTTGAGGTTTGCAATGTTTTATGATAGTTCCTTGATGCAAAAACATGTTTAAATTAGGTTTTTGAAGGCTAAAAAATGGCTCAAACTAGGAAAAAATACCTTGGTGTATTGATACAAAATATATTGTATTGATACACAAGGTACTTTTTACTCCTGAGTATCGATACAATGAGTTGTGAATCGATACTAACAGAAAAAAATATTTCTAGTCTCAAGACTTAGAGGCCTGTATTGATACTTCATGGATTTGTATCGATACATTTTGCCAAAAATCACTACTTTAGCTACTATAAAGGTCTGTATTGATATAAACATGTCAAATATCGATACCACACCTTGGGTATTGATACTAAACCCTTTTGTATCGATACTAAATGTGAAAACTCAAGTTGTTCGCACCATAAAGGCCTCGTATCAATACTTGTGCCCCAACATATCGTAGCTTCTTGAGTTACCTTAACTTAGTCATAAACAGTGAGAAATTAACCTATTTATTCATTTGCATGACCTTAGTAAAACCTTGAAAAGTGGCCTTTGATGCCTCGATTTTATATTTTTCTTTAATATAGCCCATAGGCATTTTAGATTTTCCTAAAAAATTTTTTCACCTAGTGTCATGTCACCTAATAGTGCTTGGGGACACGACACCCAGCAGTCGTCCCCTAGCTTTTATATCTATTTTTTTATTTTATCATCTTTTACCTAACTCTTAGAATCCCACAAACTGGACCGGACAAAATAAGATGTCTACATTTATGTCTATGACATATGAAGTTTCACATAAACTCTTTATATCAAGTTTTGAGAAAAAAAATCTTTTCTCATGCAACGGAGAGAAAATCACCAACATATAAGACTAAAATTATGACTTTACTCCTACTGACTTTAAGGTATAAACAATGATCAACATTTTAGTAAATGTTAAATTTTACATACCCTTGATGGGATGCTTGTTTTAGTCTATATATTGATCTTTCAAAGAAACCTTCAGGTGGAATCATGTATACCTTTTTCACAAGATCTCTTTCAAGCAAGTTGTTTGCACTACCATTTAATGTAACTGTCAATCAAAAATGAGCTACAAAAGCTATGATAATTCTTAATGAAACTTTCATAAAAAACTAAAGAGAAAGTTTCATGGTAATTAATACCTCTTTTGAGTGAAACCATTATCCACAAGTCTAACCTCATATTGTTTAACATTACCAAATGTTAATTTAACGAGTTACTAGATTGGATTATTAGCCATTGATTCCATCTCTTTTATCATTGCTTAATGCTAAATTGCGAAATTTTCACTATTTATGCTTACCGAAAATGATATCATCTTTATGTCCAATGTCAAAGTTAGACTTTTATAGGTATACAACCAAGTCATAGATATGGCTAGTTTCTTACCCATTAGATCTCTTAATTTTACAATCATTTGTACATATTATACACCTTTAGTTAGTGAGATTAATGATCTATTATAAATGTCATACTTTGATTTGATTATTCTCATGTTAATTCTGTATATTTGTTTTGAGAAACAATCAAGTCCTTACAAAAGATCAATCAAATGAATTTATTCCTTAATATCAAACTTATGAGGAAAGTCACTCCTACTGTACTTATAATCCATAAAAAACTTAGCATTTCTAGCTTGAACAATTCTAATTGAAGATGAGAGATATTTAAAACCTTTACCCCTTTAAATTAATTGCATAGCCTATAACTGCTAGCTGTTCTTAGATATAGTTTCCTCATGTTTAAGTTATAAGTCTTCACTTTAATTGGACAACCTAAGTTTGAAATGTCTTAAGCTGAATTTCAATTATTCCATAATTCTAAGAAAATTTAGAAAATGATTTACTTGGCACTTTAATAAAAGCATCCATAGCAGTTTTAATGCATCAAGCCATAAACTTAGGAGAAGATGTATGATCTCTAGATATTAGACTGCTTTCTTTAGCTTCCTTTTGTGGACTTGTTAGTTGGCTTTTTTCTTAATGCAACTAACTTAAAGGTCAAAGTCAAGAGTTTCAAGAACTCCATCATTGTCAATTCTCCTAAATTTCTCCATAAAGATGCAACACAACCTTTTTACCACAATTCAGAAGGAGTTTTATCTACAACACTTCTTTACTACTAGAAATCATATAAATAGTTAACAAACTTATTCCCACAATCAAGATCCAAGTTAATGATGAAAAATCCAAAAAATTTTTTTTTTTGAAATTTCAACAATAGAATTTAAAAAATTTAAATATAAAACTCTTTTTAAGTAAGAAAATTTCTAAAACGAAAGATAAAACCCTTTTAAGGTTTGAAATAAATCTTGATTTCAAAAATGATCCTGATAGCCCTTAGCAATTTCTGTAATAAATGTTCCTCACACTTTTCCTTTGGTTTTCTTGACTTTATGAAACCCTAAAATTATTACAGAAATATAATTCATTGAACATAAGTCCAACCACCATATATTATTAGGAACATCACCAAAAAAGATTCATACAAAAATGAGTTTACCTTTATTTTTTGAGTCTTTTTTATACTTAAGGCAATCTTTCCTTATGTATTTGAATTAAAACAAAATGATGGACTTGATGCCATTTTCTTTATTGGAATTTTCCCTTCTTAACTTTTATTGCCTATTTATCACTTTTTACCTTGAGTCACTAGGCTGACTGAATCTAGTTTCTCATTCTTTAATCTTTTTTCTTTTGAACACACATAACTGAGAATTCATTGATAGACCATTTTCTTTTTATGTATTTCTCATGGTCATACTCATTAAGAAAAATGTTGAATTGAAAGTGATAAAAAATTTACTCAAAAAAACTTAATTTCGAAGATTTAAGTTAGCAACAATATCTTTTAAATCCCATAATGTTGCACTTTATTCCTGAAAGCTTCCTTATCAGGGTGAAAGCCAAAACTTTATCAGATATAATAATCTGGTCTTTCGTGACTTTACAATAATCCTTGACCTTAAAACAATTAGGATGAATTCTGAAATTGATTTATAGATTTGATGTACATCATCCTTAAATCATTAAATTGTTTTTATTGTACATTAAAATCTATTTTCCTTTCGCGTACTCTATTTGTTGAGGACAACTTGTCCACCCGAAAAGTCAAGGTCCTTATACTAAAAAAATAACTTAATTTACTATTTTATTAGAGTAATTTTCATCACGGAATAACATTTCATTCTAGCAGCCTTATTAATCATAATAGTAGAAATTGTTGCAAAATACAAAGAACTATACCTTAATTGAATGAAATACTTTATATTCAAATGTAAATCCAAACCTTCCTATGAGTAAGGTTGCATCATGCATATGGATTTACATAACTTTAATGATAAAATAATAACTTTAAAACACCAAAATTAAATAATCCATACTTATGGGTCGAGGAAAATTTAACTTTTATGTCACATTGTTTTATCCTTTAACCGTTTTACAAAATTAATTACTTCTTTATGGCGCCAAATAACTAATCTCATGTCTAACATTTTATGGATGTCATTTTTCTTTATGTAATTTTAAATAACTACTATTTTATCTAAATCAATTAACTAAAGATGCTGCGACTACTCTTAAGTTAATGATTTAGAACTTAATAATAACATTTGACATGTATGCATAAAACTTGTTGCATATGACAAATAATACTTTATTGATACCATTTTCTTTTGTAGTTTTTTTAAAGAAAACCTTATTTTAAATAACTACTAATTGTTATCTAAATTAACTAACATAAGATACTGTGGCTACTCTTAAGCTAGCGATTTAGAACTTTAATAATGACATTCTTAATATATGCAGAATTCTTTATTGCATATTAATAATTGCAGCAGAATATTATATTAAATCATGTTAACTTACTGCATTTATAGCATAAATAACTACATATAAATATCATCCTCCATAGGTAGTTATTTAAAGAAAAACTTTATTTCAAATAACTACTAATTTAACTAAATCAATTAACTTAAGATGCTATGGCTATTCTCAAACAATTGATTTAGATTCTTTATAATGACATAATATATATATATAACATTAATAATTGTATACATGATTTAATAACTCAAATATATACCAAAAATTTCATGCCATAAATCTTTATTGGTGTTTATCGTATGTAGTTATTTAAAGAAAAATTTCTTATTTTAAGTAACTACCAATTTATCTAAATCATGTAATTTAAAATGCTTTAGCTAATACTAAGCTAGTGATTTAGATCCTTAATCATGATATTGATTCTTTATGCAGTAAAAATTTACATACTACAACAAAATTCCTAATTATCATACTATAATTAATTTAAAAAATTATGACATAATATATGACATACTTCTTAAGTGACATAAATATATGCACAATATCATAGTGTATTTATTTCATGACTTACAGATGTGCCTATTTACATTGTAATTCCAACAACAAACTTTACCATAGATATATGCACTTAAGCTTAGGTTGAGAGTATGAATTTTTGAATGCTTTACAGGGAGAGTACATATTGTCATAATACTTTCAACATATCAAACTATTTTATCATGAAATAAAATCATAGAATATTTATGTACAAACATATTTATCATTTAATTAAAAGCAAATATTAAATAATAAATATTTTATGTATTTTAAAAATTCCATAAAATTACCAAAAAATAAAAAAATAAAAAAATTGGGTTTGGAAAAACTATGGCTGAAAAGACCCCAAAATAAAGCCACACGTGTCCTACGTGCCACCTGGGGTGCGTGGGATGCGGTGGGACAAAAGTTCCAGCCTTTTTTCTTCCTCTATTCAGGTTAGGTGCGACTCCACTGGGTTTTTCTAACCCGTTCAGGTCTGTTTCTTGTTTTTGCTTATATTTTTGTGTTTTGAATCCATATTTTATGTAATTAAGAACTTAAAAACATGTTTTTATGCTAGATTTATATGATCTATGTCGCAATGTACTTCGGAGTGGATCCTCGTGGATCTAAGAGTGTGTACGACTTAAAATACTTTCCTGACTTGGAAATGTCTTCTTGACTAGGACTATTCTTTGGCAATGTGATGAGAACGAGAATGTACGGATTCTCGACTTACGACATAATGAAGGGGACCATAAGACAAATCGCTCATCTTATTGGTCTCGTATGACCATAAAAAAAAGGCCAATGCTTGGAGTCACCACTGATCATTTTGGGCTAGGCATGATCGAATGCTATTGAAACCTGTGTTCTGAGTTACGAAACTCAAAATATCGATCCCGTGGTCTACGTAATGCAAAGATTCACCATTTGGGTTCGGGAGTTGGTTACATGCGATGAGGTATGAACCTCTTCGCGATGCCTGAAATCGGTACCTTACTAGCTATGTCTTATCTCGGTTTTGATTCTTTTGATCTTGACTTATCATTATTTTGATATAACCCCTTTTAATGGATGAATCTTATAGAAATACAAATCCAGGTTTTAATGAAACTGATTTAATCTCATATACGCCCGAGAGAGGTGGGGAATGTAGAGATTAAAAAAAAATGACCTCTGGATTTTACTTTGAAAATGGAATATTTCACTTTGGGCACTGGAGAGATATCCATGTAGAACATTACCTTTAATTTTATTTGGAAATGATTGGAAAACATGAATG
>JAQSVH010163668.1:0-15104 GCA_029448705.1 Adansonia digitata | reverse complement strand
GGAAAAAACGTGGTACAAGATTGACTAGTTTTTGGAGCGGAGAGAAAAAGAAAAAATAGTCGGTGTGATAGCGATGAGAGAGTGCATTGTTTTCTTCTAGAATGTGATTTATTGTCTCAATTGTACAGGTATTTTTTGTTTCAGTTGCATGAAATTACTATCTTTTTGTCCATTTCATTGTAATAGGAATTTTATTACAATTATATTTTAAAATATTATAAAAATATGGCTATTTAGTTTACAAAATAGTTATTTTATAGAATAACTTATTATGATTTTATTTCAAAAAATCATTGAACAGTCATTTTGAGCTCTTCACTGAGTAGCTATTTTGACCTTAGGCTAAATAAAAAATTACTTTAGGAGATTTGAATCTCTTAATACCGTTCATTCCATTGAACCAAACTACTATATATAGGAGTTCCATTTTATTTCTGATTTATTCCATTCTCACATAATAACTATTCTATTATAATTATATTCTATTGCAGTGAACTAAATGTAATATAAGTTTATTTTAGCTTACTTGATCGTGACCAAACTTAATTAAAAGTTTTGCACCAGTAAAAATGCAAATACACTGTGATACAAAACTATTATTGACTTAAAAAGTCGAAACGTTATTCTAAAAAATCCATTTAAGTCAATTTTGCAGATTATTTTTGCATATCAACAAATGAAGAAACCCTCAAAATCGTTCTTTTATCTATTGATGTATAATATAAATTATAAAAAAATATATTTTATATTTTACATTGAAATATTTGAAAAATTATAAAACCTTTCAGAAAAAAAAATTACATAATGAGTAAATAGCTTGCCTAGCATCAACAAGAAAGGTTCAATACCTCTTTTTTATTATATAATATAAGACAATTATTCTATACGTCAATGGTGAAAAGAAAAATTTCACAATAGGTTAATAAAGTGACATGTGTTCCATAAAATATGTTTACAAAATAATAAATAAAAAGGACACATGTTACTTCATGAATTTCACTTGTGAAAGTTTTTTCTTTTTACCGTTAATGTATAAAATAATTATCTTATATTGTATAAGTATGCATAGATAAAGGGAATATATAAATGTAACATTACTTTTCTAGAGAAAATTATATATGAAAATCAATAGATAACATATTTTAACTCCAAAGTTAAAGGTAACCCATATTAAAATGTGTTACCTGTATCACAGCAACAATTTATATATACGTACATATATATATATATGATGTGATATATTGTTAGTAGAGTTTTTAAATTTTCAAAGTAGAGTTAAAAGGTTGACATATATATTTAGGATATAATAAAAAGAATAATTTTTAGTATATTGACAGTAAATTTTTTTAATTTCATAAACAAAGTGAAAATATTATCATATATCATGTTTATTTAGTTTTTATTTTTTAAAATATTCTTTTAGGATACATGGCAGTCATTTGTTGAGTTAAAAAACTTTATTTCTAGTGTATCAAATAATTATTCATAATAAAAATTAAAAAAAATGAGGATGTAAATCTTTTTAACTCTGTTTGTGGAATTAAAAAATTTTATTATTATTGTATCAAGGATTAGCCCGGATATATTTAATGGAATTAGGCGAGAGGCATTCTCTCCCCCCTCTTGCATTTTGCATCTGGTTTGTTTAAGATGTTACTTTCAAAATGCTTTTGATCATGGACGAACTATGATTCACATGTAAAAGCCATATCCCGAATAAAAATCAACCTATGATTAATGTCTTTACTATTATAAAATCTCTTATTGAATTTGCTGTCAATAGTCAAGTGATACAATTCAATTGAAAAGTTACAAAAAAATCTCATTTAAAATAATATTTAAAATTTCATTTTTTACTTTAATAAAAAATTGAATTTTACTAGAAAAACCACAATTTACGTGAACTTCTCACTTTAAAAAAGTTATCAATTTTTTATTTTATTATTTATTCAAAAAATCAAATTAATAATTTTTTTTTTTCAAACGCTTTTGGATATGTCAAAATTCTAGTATATAGAAAGCTCCTGCCTTTATCGACTTAATCCTTGCAGGTGCAATTACAAATAAAAAAGAGTAAAGTGTTTTTTTTTTTTTTTGTTTTTACAAGTTATTATTATAAAATGATTTTTAGTTTTTGTTTTGTTGTTTTCTGATGTGACTAAAACTGTTTACCCTAAAAACTAGTTAGCCTCTGAGGAATTTAACAGAAATTATACACGTATGCCTATTAACCATTTTGACCAAGAAAACAAATAAATTCCGTTAACTATGGAGAATAAGAGAAGAGACCCTAAAAGATTTGGAAGAATTTATGAGGAGAATGTTGTGAGGAATTTGATTCTTTCTGTATTATCTATTATTAAGGTATGGTATCTTCAACTCAAGCTCATTTATGGCTCTCCTATTTTTCTTTCTTTTTTTAAATCCAAATTTCTTGATGATGGTTGTTTTTACATATCAGTGCCTATTTTATTTTTTTCTTAAAATTTTTTATGAAGTATGCAAAGGTTTTCGAATCCTTCCTTGTGCAAGATAGAGAACTTTTTATGAATTGTATTCAGCCCCAAATAAAAATAATTCTTTTTATAACGTGACCAAGGTATATTCAAGTTGTTTTTTTTTAAAGTCAATCTATTAATTTGACAATTTTGAGGGAATATTTGCTCACATGAAACATTTATTCTTAAAAAAAAAAAAATGAGAACTCTCCTTGCCAACTGCAAAAATGCATGATAGATAAATATATTGGATTCTAGAACATCTTTCTGCCATATTTTAGAGTGCTTCCATATGAATTTTCTTGATGTGTGACGACATTAAAGTGCAATCAAAGCAACAAATAACATTTGTTTCCACTAAAGCCTGTCCATGTTGGTTACTTTTCTTTTTCCTATTATGCTGTTTTATGTGAGTTTTGCTTCCAATTTTTTTTTTTTTTTTTTGGATTTCCCAATTTCATATATTTGATATTGATTTAAACGGATATTCCTAAATTAGAAGGATCTATACCTTTTACATCTAGACTAAATGAAACTGTTAATTGTGTAATTCAATGACAAATAATTCTTCAAAATCTTTGACTAAATGAAAAGAAGTTTGTATCTCACAATATTCTGTGAATGCACTTTATTTCTAGTGATAATGATATTAAGGCGCATATTTGTCTAGGACTCATCGCTTTTGAGAACGCTTGCCCTGCTCCTTTCTTTCTTCTTCTGATGTAGCTGATTTTTCCTTGATTCATAACTAATGATGTACTTTTATTATTGGAACCTATATAGTATCTATCCCTCCAATCGTAAAGGTTTTTTAAGTTCTCAACATTTAATTCCCTTCTTTAGGATATTCATGTCTCTAATCATCTTCTTTTATTTATAGTTCTGTGCAGGACTTTCTCTTAACAGGTTTTAAAAGAATTTAATTTAAGCATATTAGAAGAATTAAGATACTAATACCCAACTATAAACCATTGTTTTCTGGAAGCTACAAAATGTTAATCCTTGTCACAGAATTCAAATTATGGATCACAACTTGTTAGTTATACTATAGCAAAGCCAAGGAACGTCGGAGAGAAATTAGATAAGAAATAGTGAGTTTCCAAAAGGGTATTGGAAACTTGCATACAGATGCACTAGTACACATACTTTTTCCAATCTGAATTTTTTTTTTTTTGTGCTTTTCATGCTTCACATGTTCTTTGAGCTTATGTTTCTGAAACTTTCGGCTCTATGTTGTCACTTCCTCAAAAAATTTTAAGCAATATTTCCTTAGATGGTACTCTTAAGTATTATGGTTATAAAGTATTCAAACATTCTTTATAGCTAGTTGTAATGACCCAAACGTAGAGTTTGAAACCTTGACATCTCTTATATAATCTACTAAGTAATTAATCTTCGAAAGCATTCTCTGGAAATACAACATATTATTGAAATATTACTTGGCAATATATACACACCATCGAAAATGCTTCTTTGAGGTTGTCTTTTGTGAATCTATTTATATATCTTCATCCCAAAGTATGTTCAATCTCAAGTTTTGTTGGTTTTTTTGTGACTTTTGTAGGTATTGTAGGTTAATGGCAACCATGGAATCATTTAAAGGGCACGGAGGCATTCAAATGTTGCTAACTGCAGAGCAGGAGGCTCAACACATAGTGTCAAGTGCTAGAAGCTGTAACAAACCTATCTGAAGTGCTTGACTTCCAATTTTATATCTCAAACTAACAAAAATTATGATATATTATTGGATGATTACTTGACTAAATATATTGGCTGAGTACTAGTTTTTGTATGTTTTCCATATTTCCATTTTGATGTTCATGCATTCCTCAGTAAAGATGGCCAGGCTAAAGCAAGCAAAAGAAGAAGCTGAAAAGGATGTCGCGCTTTATCGCTCCCACATGGAAACTGAATACCAAAATAAAATCTCTGAGGTACATGGTAGTCTACCATGCAGTTATCCATTTAGACACAAATTTTGCCATAATTTCATGCCAATAATATAATTATTGGCATTTTCATAATTAATCGTACCTTTATTAGCAACTTTCAATGCCAATTAGATATCAACATGGTCCACAATTTTTTATTATCTGTTATATTTTTCTCCTTCGGCTGTAATCTTTGTAGACAAGTGGAAGCTCTGGAAACACTGTGAAGCAGCTTGAAGAGGAAACCGAAGAGAAGATTAAAGCCTTGACAGAATCAACCTCAAGGGTATCAAAGGAAATAGTTGACATGCTTATGAAACACATTACAAGTGTGAGGGCTTGACATATGAAGGTATGTAAATCTAAGCCAATGCATGCATATTATATGTCCCCCTTGAACTTTTCTTAATTTATGGAAACACTGTCAATATTGTCAATCTCATTGATAATAATTTTGACTTCTTTCAGTAAGGGAGACTTGATTTCTCTTGCACCTACTATGAACTGAACAAATTTTTCTAAATTATTTTCTGTAATATATATAAACAAAAGGACTATATCCCTTTTACTAAGATGCCTAGATTTTTAAGTCTAAAATAACTAAAGAAGATTTTAAACTAAAAAGAATTGAACTTAATAGCCATATTTGTTCTTTTTCTTTGTTCGAATGATGCTTTTTTGACCCATTCATTTAATTTCTTGGGTTGCATTTGTTTTTTTACAAATAGAATTTGAATTATGTAGTTTTCCATGGGTTAAGAAGTGCATATGTTTTAGGAAAACTTTTTCATGAATTCGATACATATTTAATGGTAAAAGTGATTTTAGAGAAGGCTTCCTAGAAGCATGTTACTTCCTATATTCTGCTTTAATTTCTTTTCCAGATCAATTTTTCTATACTCAGCATTATAATCCTACTTTCTAGTTGATGAAGAGTCGATGTGAATCATATTTTAAACTTAGGTGGTTGGGTAACGAAGTACAAGTCCTACATGAACATGAATATATTAAATTGATTGCTTATTTTGTCATATTATTCATGCCTATTCTAAGTTTCTGACTTGAATACTTATCCTTTAATCAGTTTTTTCTTTATAAGTTGCCAGAAAATACGTGCCGTAATTTAACTTTTTTTTTTTCCCATTTTTATCGTAGGCTAATGTTGCTCCAAGTTCATTTTCATGACAGCCTTTTCAACCTAAACCATTACCTACTGATAGAAACTTTGCCTCTATTATATTTCAGTATGCAATATGAAGTTGGACAAAAGAGATGGCAATAGATGAAGGCAAAATCTGGTCAACTGATAGATCTAATAAGCATTTGATGTTCTTAATTCTAATAATGGTGTTGAGGGTTTCAAACTTTGTTTATATCTATGTCTTTGAGGATGATTTATTTTTTTGATATTTGCCTACTTTTCTACCTCAAGAACAATGAGATGTTTGATTAACTTTTCTCTAGTTGTAAATTTTGGCATTGCTAATAATGTAACTAGCAAATAACCATAGTGTGTTCTCATATTCTACTCTGAAACTAGAAAACTAGCAATCAGAGGACAACTTGATAAGCATTACTAATAAGAGGTCGAAAAAGAAAGTTCAAGAATATAATTTATTAAACAGAAAATCTGACTTCTTGATGTTTTTATCATTCCTTCTCCATGAATTCCATCTCTAGTAAAATTTCTATTATAAAACTAGACAACCATACCCTTTGTGCAAAAAAAAAAACAAAAAAACAAAAGAACAAAACACAACGTCAGAAAAAATTCACCATTTAGGATCATTAACACAAGTCATTGAGTCCATTCTTGTTATCAAGAAATTATCAGGCCATTGACATTGATGATAACATCAACAATACTTGAAAACTATTGTAGCTATAACTTACATAAGGATCACATGTTTTGCTAACTATTGTAACTATAATTAACATGAGAATCGCATTTTCTTCTATAGAGAAAAGTTGTTGATCATCACCGATAATGAGTTTATTGAAGTGGCTGTTGCACTCCATGCACAAATTAAACATAAATATACGAATATTGTAGCAAAAAAATTAATGATACTACAATAATCTGGAAACAAAAAATATACCAGAATTAAATATGAGTAGATACAAATTACCAGATTAGATGAGCACCAACATTCAACAATTAAGTTGAGGTAGAACCTCTAACCTTAAGATGATTATTGCTTACCTTTTGGGCACTTGACCGTTTCGCTCAATTCATCTCCTAGGCCTTCTCAATCATGTTGCAGATTGAAAACACTGTCAATCTAGACACAATGAACAAAAAATGATGTAATATTTTTCTCTCTCAACAGATGATAATCAAAAAGGAAGAAGGAGGCAAAAAAAATTAACCACTACATAAAAAACTATTAGAGACAATTTATAAAACCGACCAAATAAACTGACATGATTGTTTGGAAGAATAGACATGTCTTAGTTAGATTAAAATTGGTTTCAAGCTAGGCTTTAGATATATCAATGAGTTGGGCACCAAAAAGATAAGATCTGCTCGATCTTTAACCTAAGCTTAAGCTCAGGCTTGACTTGACCTGGCTGAGCGCGCACGTGCCAACCAATTTCTTTCTCTTCAAGTGGACACAATGAGATAAATTGTCATTCACTATGCATATCAGTCATGTATTATAACCATACATTGTGTATCTAGGTACAATAACTTACATATTAGTATACGTATTTCATATTATATATGTTGCCACATGCCCCTTTTATCTTTTATTGAACCAAAGCAAGCACAACTTAAAAAGTATATATGGGGAGTGGTTGTGCTGGTTATCCCTTGATCGAGATCTGAATTAGGAATAGTAATTTGAAGGAGAGAGAGATCATCAGGAAAATCACTCATCGAACTGGTCTCGGAAGGATACCGTAAAGTGGCCATATATTTGGAGTCATCACTGATCATTTTGGGCTAGACATGATCGGGTGCTATTGAAAACAATATTCCGAGTTACGAAACTCAAAAAATTGATTTCAAGGTCTACAAGGTCCAGAGATTCATCAATTAGGTTCGAGAGTTGGTTACGTATGGGGAAGGATTAGCACCCCCATGATGCTCGAAATTGGTACCCTCTAACTATTACTCACTTTTATCTTGATTTAATCAGTTTTACTTTATCATTATTTCGATATAATCCCCTTTAATACATGGATTTTTGTAAAAATTGTAGATCCAGATTGCGGAAGAAAATTTATATCATCTATGTGCCCCAGAGATTTGGAGAACATAAGGTTTTTTATGAAAATAATTTTCAAAATAAATTTTGAAAATTCAGATATTCCATAAGGCACTAGAGAGAAACTGATGCGAAACATGGCCTTGTAATTTTTGAAAACAATTTTGAAATATAATGCACAATGGTCCTTACAAAAGAGAAACATGTTAGTAATACGATAATACAAAAAAGAATATAATTATATCACATAAGAACAATCACACACAAAACATGAATAAAAGGAGGGACGATCGGAATGTATCTCATGATTCTCTTTGATTATTGAAGAATAACCGGGATAATAACTTTAAGATGTGTTTAGATACAGGGGTAACTTAATGGATAGAAAAAAGATGTGTTTGATTAAAATGACCAGAGATATTTGAGAGAAAAATTGAATTTTTGATGAAAAGTGAGGTTGGAATATCCCCTTGGGAGGCTAGGTTGGAGTATCCCTTAAGGTGAAAATTTTAGATATGTTCAAAAGAAGGTTTTGATTGAAAACCCATTTAGGAAGTCTTGGGGACTTTAGGTAAAAAGCAGGATTGGGCTCTTCTCTTGGAAAGCAGGGTTAGAGTATCCCCAAAGGTGAAAATTTTAGATCTGTTAAAAAAGGATTTTGATTAGCAATCCCAAGAACGTCTAAGAGAGAGAAAATCTATGTTTTGAATGAAAAATAAGGTTAGAGTATCCCCTCATAAAGTGGGTTGAAGTATCGCAGAAAATGAATATTTATGGAGAAAAGGAATATTTTGGGTAAAAGGTATTTTGAAAATAAAACTTGAGAGTTTGAATAAAATTATCTTTTTGTTAAGCCTTGATCTGAGTCTAGACAACTTTTATTATATTACATGACCACACGAGGAGTCAATTGGGTACACCTTAAGAAGTTTGGATGTCCTGATAAAAGTGGTCTGAAAAGTTGGGTTGATTTTGATTGCAAAACTGGGGGACAACATTGAAATATTCCATTTGAAAGTGTTAGCAATTGAGTAAGTTACTATTTGAAAGGTGACCCGATAAGGTTTAATATAAAAATATTTCAAAAATCTTAGAAAATCAATTTTTAGGTGGAATTAATTTTTGAAATTGGGTTTGTCTTTACACTGGCAGCTTATGCAGTTGTAGACTTTGGAAAATCATCTCGGATTCATTCAGTAATCACAAATGATACCTTTCTAGAGAAAGAATTTCATGACCTTTCTAGGGAAAATATTTAGAAAATTCAAAAAAATCAACTGGTGGGCCAAAATGGCCTAAACATAATGAAGTTTGCTAGTTTTAGGGGTTTTAAATAGCAACAATATGAAAAATCATAACTCCCTCATCTAGAATGATCTTGGTGCAAATAAGATAAGTTAGAAAGGTATGATGCTTTTTCATTGAAAAATATTAGAAAATTCCATAAAAATACGTTTGGCCTTGAAAACAAATTTTTTAATGGTAGGCACCATGTCGCTAAAGCAAAATAGTGGAGTTTTCTTAGTACTTTTGGTATTCTCAAGACTAGACTCGAGCCAAGGATGTCCGAACGTCTGTGACAAAAAAAATGGATAACATGGACTTTACAAATTTATTCCATAAACTTATCATAGTTTTCAATGATGAAATAACCTATTGACCATGCCGCAAATGAGGATATTAGACTCAAGATCAAGGGTTAATTTTTTATCAAGTAAAATTATCATTTTCTAAGAAAATAGCACTTGAAAGTTTATTCAACTATGAATCTAGACTTAAAAAGTTTGATTTGTCCCTAAGATTTGAGGACTAATTTAGTGAAAATATTAAATCCATGCTAGTTTCCATTTATTGAAGGTAGCATAGATTTAACTTGGTGCTTTTTAAAATCAAAGTTTGAAACAAACAAGCATACATTTTGACAAAAATGTTATGAATGAAATCTAACATGAAAGTGAACATGAACAACACATTCAAGAAAACAAGATGGTATTTTGACAAGGGACGAGATCGCTACTATGTAAGATGATGACAAGTAAGATGTATGGGAATGTTAGCCTCATAAATGACATCTAGAATCAAGCCATGTATGATGATATAAACATGTTTAATAAAAAAAACATGTTGGAATTTTTGAGAATGCATTTTTATTTCATGAAACCTACCAAGATGTAAGAAAATGCAAGAATACGTTGAAGAAATGTTATGATAATCATTTAAATATGAGATGAATACGTGAATATGGATGAAAGATGGCTAGAAATGCATGAAAAGAGATTGTTGTGATGGTGAAAATAAAGCATAGCATGTTTGACCATCCAAGCAAACATCAAGGCATCAAAAGGATCATTAAATCCTAAGACTACCACAACCAAGGCCACAATAATGTATGAAAATCTTGAAAGGGTCACAGTAGCATAAAGAGGTTACTAGATTGAAGTAGATGCTAAAAAATAAGAAAATAAGTAGAAATGTACCAAAACTTTCAAGCTTCAACCTTTTTCTTTAAGCAGCAACTTTGAACTCACATTTTTTCTTCCTTTTGATGTTAGATAGCAGAAAATGATGAAAAGAAGGAGCGTTTTGGCTAGGATATGGATGGAAGGAAGTTTTGAGAGGAAATATGAATGGAATGAAGGGTTTTAGAAGGGTTTTAATGGTAGTTTTAAGGAGCTACGGGAATAGAGATGGGTTTTTGGTTTTTTGGTGGTTGAAGGGTATTGACAGAATACATAAAAATGAGTGCTTTCTTTTTCTTAGAATGTTTGTGTGGTAGGGTTTTTTGTTCTTTGTGTATGTGTATGTGTTTTCTTTTCTCAATTAAGCCAAAGTTGGCATATAAAACCATGTGACCATGAAGACAAAAATTCAAAAAGCAAGGGCATTATGGGATTTTGGTGCATGTACCTTATGCAGAGACAAGGTACTGTGCTTAGCTGCCATGTAAACTCATTGGTTTGCTCAGTAAAAATAGTGGATCAAGGCCAATTTATGCATTAAGCATTGAGAAAATGTAACCTTACCCTTTGGCAATTTGCATAATGTCATAAAATGTCCTTAGTCTTTGGCAATTTGGGCTTAAAAAATTTGTCTAGATCCAATCACAAGCCCAAAGCTGAAGCTTGGTATGAATTTTAATGATTTTTGGTGCAAGAAACATGTTTGAATCGAATTTTCAAACCAATGGTGCAACAACTAAAAAATGGCTCTAATTGGGCAAAAATGCCTTGGTGTATTGATACAAAACATCTTGCATCAATGCATAAGGTAATTTTTGCCTATGAGTATCGATACAATGAAGTATGTATCGATACCAAAAGCAAAAATGGTTTTTAGTCTGAAGACTTAGAGGTATGTATCGATACTTCATAGGCTTGTATCAATATTCTTGCTTGAATATTACTACATTTGGCCAAAAATCATAATTTTAGCTACTACCAAGGTTGTATCAATACAAACATGCTACATATCTAAACCACTCATTAGGTCTCGATACCAAACCCTCTTGTGTTGATACTACATGTGAAAATTTGAATTTTTAGTAGTGTAAGAGCTTGGTGTCAACACTCATGCACCAATATGACTTGCATGTACTTGTGGCTCTCTAAACCACCTCACTTTTTTTTTGAAAATAATGAGAAATTAACCTTAGTTTTGAAGGATGCTAATTGCCTTTGATGCCCTAAATGATGGGTTGGACAAAACAGGGTGTTTACAGTTGCCCTTCTTTGACTGTTGCTGAGTACCAAGAACAGGGCAAAGACAAATAGACACCAATTTGTATAAGGCAGGATGATGTTCCTTGAATGCTAGGTTTTTTTTTTTATTCTTTTCTAAGGTTTGACCTCCATAGATAGTTGCTAGCTAATATGGACTTTGACCAAATAGGTGCCCTGCTATTCAAGGATAGATTCAGTTGGTGCCTTACTCTTTAAGGATAAACTCGATTGGTGCATTGCACTTTGAGGATAGGCTCGGTTAGTGCCTTGCTTTTTGAGGATAGACTCGATTGGTGCCTTATCGATTATTCCACCTAATATGCTATTTTTGTGAAGTTCTTCAAGAGGCTCTTTACTATATTTCATAATAGAAGGCTTGTAACATGCTAATGAACTTAGCAATCATCTCTTTTCCTGTCAACAAGGGGTGAATCTAGGCGACCTCTTTCATCCACCTTAGAGTACACTGCTTGAAGCTTTCATCAGCTCTTTTTTCCATGTTCATGAAAGAGCAACAACTTAAAGCCTGGTTAATAATAGGATTCTTCTCATCTATGGCGTTAATAGACAGTCTGATATACCCGTCCCACTCCTCATAGAACTCAATTTCAGACCAATCCATTATCCCTTGGACCATCTCTAGGAAAAGTAGACAGTGTTGTAGAATGTGCCCTTGATCGCAATGGCAACAAAATGATTCAATGGTTTCTTTACTTTGGTTCTCGACACTCGATACTATTCCAACCTTCACAAAAGCCTGCCATGCCTTACCATTAGGGTTTTTATTGCTCTGATACTTCTTTCGGGCCAACATCTTTTCATATCAATCATTGCATTCACTTTTGGCTCCTCATGGTTAGGACATGGATTAGCTCTAATGTTAGGTCCAGGCCCTTGTTTGACCTCGATCACACCCTTTTCTACCAGGCTCTGCATCTTTCTCTTAAACCAGGTGTAATTTTCCATAAAGTGACCTCATAGCATAGTATTTACAATAGGCCTCGTGCTATTGGGATACAAAGGTGATCGTGAGTTTATGAATACTATGGCCACTAGTTGGCCTACCAATAGACGGGAGTAAATCTTTTTGTAAAAGTAAAAAACTGGCTCAAAGTGTTCCCTTTCTCGAGGTGCTTATTGATTATTTAGAGCTTTTACATTGTTTGCATTGCGAGATTGTGGCTTTGGGCTATATTTTAAATGTAGTTAGGCGTGAAGCTCATTGTTCGAGCAAACTTGGTAGAATGAACTAGTTATGGTAGTGGTGAGTAAAGGTTAAAGCCTAGAGACACCATGTTTGGGAAGTGCATACTAGGGGCCGAATGTGAATCTTTGGTGACCTTAGCAGGACTTTCGCAAATAGCATTCACTTTCTTCTCTTTACCTTTGGTCGTTGACCTTTTACTTGACCTAGATAATTCTCTAATAGATATCTTGCCACTTTTGATAGCATTATCAATAATCTCGCCTGATATAACCATGTCAACAAAATTCTTCATGGCATTTCCTACCAATCTTTTGTAGTAGAAAGCCCATAGGGTGCTGATAAACATGACTGTCATTTCTTTATCGATTGAAGGAAGGTAAAAACTTGAGCTGCTTATTCTTTCCACCTCTGAGCATACTGTCTAAAGCTCTCAGAGGTTTTTTTTCCATGTTCATAAAAGAAAGAAGATCCATGGCCCAGTCAGATACGTGTTTATATTGATCAAGAAAAGCACAAGCCAAATCTACCCATATCAGATTCTTATGAGATCTAGCCCTATATACCAACGGATGACTGCCCTAGTTAGGTTATCTTGGAAGCAATGAATTAGTAGCTTTTCGTTCTCATATCTAGCCATCTTGTGGCATTACATGCGAAAATGGGCAGTAGGGTCCGTAGTCCTATTGTGTTTTTCAACATTTGACACTTTGAATTTAGATGGGTGTCGCAACGTGACCCAGATACAAATCCTGATCAGTCCGACTTAAAATAGTGAATGTATCCATTGTTTCTATAAAAATATCTATATAATTATTTCTTTCTATTTTTAGGGGACCATATCTTCGTTAATATTATATTTCATACTTGGGGACTGAATTGTCGAGATGAATTGCTCACTCAACTTCTTTAAATAATCGTTGCGAAATGATAATTTATTTTAGAGTCACCACCAATCTTATTTTAGCCAAGTGGATCGGATACGTGCTAGAGTTTATATTATTGAGGGTTACATAACCCTTGAAAACAAACTCCAAGGTCTGCGCTTATACCAAAAATCACATAAAAGGGTTCGGGAGTCGTTACAATCACAAATAAGGATTAACCTTCTTGGGATGCCTAGTAATCGATACCTCATTAATCACGTGTTAACTTAAATTTTGATTTTTATTTGGTTCCAATATTTGATATTTAATTATAATTCCCAAAATAGTTTATTATAGAAATTTATTATTATGAGAAAGTCGGGTTTTAATGCTTTTAAAAATCACAAAATTATTCGTTCCCTCCCGGGGAACCAAGTGGACACGAATTGTTTATCATATCTCATTGGAGAACCATGCGAAATATGAAAGGTTTTATTTTTTTGAAATTGAAAAATCTCAACTTCTGATTTGAAAAAAAAAATCTCGCTATTAAAATAATCCGTAAAATTCCTCACATATTTTGGTAGAAATCCTACGTATTAATTTAATTAGGAGACATTACCTTATTTATAAAAATAATTTTATTATTAAAAAATAAGGACTATATGACCTAAAAATGACCTTATTTGATGAACATATTCGTAATGCGTATTTTTGACATGGAAGTATACTAGTAATCACATAGGACTTAGTTTTAATGTAAAATTACAAAAGTGTCCTTAGGGTATACCTTCGATATTAAAGTAATCTAGTAAGCCTAAATGACATGAAAATGATTATGGAAGGTTGAACCTATCCTAATGCACATTTGTAGCACCAAAGCACCCCGATGACAACCTAAAACTCGATTCTAGTGAAATTACCAAAATACCCCTAAGGTATACCTTTATCGTGAAAGTATCTCGATAATCCTAAAGGATATGAAAATGATTGTGGAAGGTTGAACCTATCCGAAATGCACATCTTTGGTATAAAAGCATTTAGATGACTACCTAGGACTTAGTTCTAGTGAAATTACAAAAATGCTCCTAAGGTGTACCTTTGACATGAAAGTATCTCGGTAACCCTAATGGACCTTAAACTGACCTTAGAAGGCTAAGCCAATCCTAAAATATTCGCATTAGACGTAAAAGCGTCTTAGTGAACAAAATTACCAAAATGCCTCTAAAGTATACCTTCGACATGAACGTATCTTGGTAATCCTAATGGACCTTAAAATGACCTTGGAAAACTAATCCAATCCTAAATATTCACCTTGGCTAAAAAGTGTCTCGATAAGCAAAATTGCCAAAATGCCCTTAGGGTATACTTTCAACATGCAAGTATTTCGGCAACCCTAATGGACCTTAAAATGATCTAGGAAGACTAAACTAATCCTAAAAAATTCACCTTCGACATAAAAGCATCTCGATTAAAAAAATTACCAAAATGCCCCTAGGGTATACCTTTATCGTGAAAGTATCTCGATAACCCTGATCGACCTTAAAATGACCTTGGGAGGCTAAACCCATCCTAAATATTACCTTTGTTGTAAAAGCATCTCGATGAGCAAAATTACCAAAATACCCCTAAGGTATACCTTCGACGTGAAAGTATCCCGATAACCCTAATGGA